>JAAGWQ010000063.1:0-280012 GCA_013396295.1 Fusarium heterosporum | reverse complement strand
ACATACAACAGCGGGGATTCGCTGGTCGTCACCGACCCAACTACTAGTCCGCCCCTTACCAGCTTGACTATGGGAGAGCGGACGGGATCCCGTATTTTCTGGTAGGTATGGTCGTATGTACCGGAAAGTTTGTTGTTTAGCTACATAAAGGCCGTCATGAAGCATTCGAACCGAAGCTGGTAGTATGGGGCTGGCCACAACTACAGCACCCCGTACGACACTGTTGTATCGAGATTGAAAGCGCCACGGCCAATCCTGTAAATCCAAAAGGTCATAATAGTGAAAGCACAAATCGTAGTCATCTAGATGAGATACACCAAGCTAGCCATTTAAAATACTCTACGTCATCAGACCTTCGTATTCTAAGGAAGTGGAAAAATGGTCCAAGTGTTTACTTCGCTCAACTAGTACGGGATTGTGGGTCTAGTATCAACGATGGAGTATATATATTACCTCTTCCACTTCGCATGTGTTGAAACGTCCATCTATCAAATGGTTCAACATGCCTCCCTCACTCTGCAACGTATGCTCTACTATCAATATCGAATGCCTCACTTCAGAATGGGGCTTCCGCCTCCACGAAAACATTCTAAAAATTCACAAATCTGCCGCAACATGTCGTTTGTGTAGTCACGCTGCTGAACGTCTACGTCGAAACAGCATTAGCCTAAAACATTCGCTATCTAATGAAGCATTTCTCGCTATTCAACAAGCTCGCGTCTTTTATGGGAAACACGTACATCATAAGCACGGCTTGACCATAGTTGTCTCAGATATCGACTCAAAAACACCGAGCGAAGGTGTTGTATTGCCTTGGCTTTTAATGCGGACTTTAAACGGTGATCCTTCCGAAAAACATGGTGCCAAGTCGGCGCGGCTGCTGCCCGATGTCAATTCCAGTGCGGGTTCAACCAAACAAGCCCTGATGTGGCTGAGGGAATGTCTTCTTTCTAAAGATTGTTTTGAGAAGTGTTCGCACACTGTCAATTCCAGCCTCGAGAAACATCTTTTGGATGTGACAGATCTCGATGATGATCTAACTGACTTGACACTGCGCAAAGACGATGGGCCATTTCATCAGGGACAGAGCCAGTCCCCTCGATTAAAGAAGGACATCGAACTGCTCTATCAAAAACGGCCATCTCTGCCAAACGGCGCGCATGTTGAGGAGGAATGCGCAGCCAGACTAGTCGAGATCATCAGCATAGGTTCCGATATCCAGCTAAAGCTGGTAAAAGCCTCGATCGATTACGCACCATATGTTGCGCTGAGCTATAGATGGGGCAACTTAGACGCCGTTTGGCAGACAGAAACGAAGAATTTGGACTTGCGCCACACGGAACTTCCTGCCAGCGAGCTTCCAAAGACAATATTGGATGCGATAAAAGTGACCAAAGATCTTGGTTTCAAATGGGTCTGGATCGACAGTCTCTGCATCATCCAAGACGACAAAGACGATTGGGCCCGGGAAGCTATCAAGATGGCTTCCATCTACCAGAACGCCATTGTCACAATCGCTGCTGGTTCTAGTCACGATGCCAAATATGGCTTGCATAACACAAAGTCAACCTCTATCCTGAACACCGAGGACAGCATCAAAATCTGTAGTATACTGTCAACTGGCGAAGAAAGTAGAGTTATTCTCTTCGCCGATCAAACGACAAGGCTCGAAAGCGCAGTCACTACACGAGATATGGGTGATTTGGTGAGCCACTGCCCGCTGCGGGATAGAGGTTGGACGATGCAAGAGCGTATCCTGTCGCCTCGTATCATACACTATGCCTCTGACCAACTCTACTGGGAATGTTACCATGGTATTCAAGAAAGTGAAGATGAACTTTTGAAGATCGGTTGTACCTCAAACATCTCTAAGATGGCGCACAGAGTCAAATTCGCAATTGACGATGACGTGAAAAGTCGAGAGTTGAAAAAGTTGCACTACTACTGGTATGTCCATTTAGTAGGCGCAGACTACTCTCACAGGGCTTTGACGTACAGTGAAGACAAGCTACTTGCTATCGCTGGTATTGCGAAAGCCCTTGATAACATTGAGCCGTTGGGTTACATGGCTGGTCACTGGGCCCACGATGATGACGAACTGGTCAAGAGCCTGTGTTGGTCACGAGATGGCCCAGGGAGGAAGTCTCTAGTTTATCGTGCGCCTTCGTGGTCGTGGGCGAGTCAAGATTCGGCGGTCAACTACGGTCATTATAGCTTTGTCGGCACTAGCGACAACGTCATTGCTGCACAACCCTTGGCCATGGAGGGAGGATCTCAAGACGGAAGTGCGTTTGGTCGATACAAGAATGGATATCTTCAGATCAAAGCCAAAGTCGCACGCGGTTCAGTCTTTCCAAATTGCGGTCATGACTTTCGGGACTGTGAACAGTTGACCTCTCTGTATGGTGCGTGTTCCAATATTCCGCCTCCAAAGGAGAGATGCTCCTTCTTGATGCTCGAGGGTGGGGAGACGTCAGATATCGTGTGGTTGGACGAGAGCCATGCAACACAGGAGCCGGTATGTGAGCCTATCAATGTCCAAGTTGTCATGCTTTCGGAGATTAGATGTGGTGGTGCGGAGCCTAGTCCAGGAGCTTGCTTAATTTGTACACTGGACGAGAACTATTACTTGACTAGGATTGGCTTTACAGAGTCTGTGAAACCTTTTAGAGGGGGTGATAGTGAAAAAGGCCCCCCGGTTACGGGCCCACGGGTTTGTGACAAGGAAGCTATTGCCCTGATCATACTTTGAAAGATAATATATTGTGGTTCATCATGCCGAGTCCACTTGGCGTGAAGTGCAAGCGCTGAAAGTAAATACAGAATGATATTCAACCTGTAAGCGACAGCTGAGGTACTCAAAAAGTAGCTTTGTCGAATGTGATGCAAATAAATGAGTTTACTTTCAACTCGCCCTTCCGCACAAGCACAAAACGTAAACTGTCGAGATCAACTTGAGATTACCTAATAACCATGTTATCAACTACCTTTGTACCATTGTCCACAAGGTCCCAGATCTCACCACCCATAATGCCAAGCACAAATACCTCTCCCACTAAGCTGTAGAGCTTTTCTACTGGATCACCAGTTGCTTGACCATTGGAACTGGCCACTTGAAGATTGAGAGACCGCAACGCAAACGGGGTACTTGCGCCTTGTATAACAAAGATTTCATCGTCAACCTGAGCACGATCAGGCGCAAGTCCAATACTGCCGTCGTCCAATACCATAAACCTTTTCCCATCGCAATGTTTCAGAATCCACAAGGCTTGTTTGTCGTAACTGGGCCCGTATGCAAAACATTCTTTGAGGGGTATTCTTTCTTTTTCATCTTTGCTTGGAGTGCCAAATGAATTGTAATCTTGTTCTGACTCTTCAATTTCTACCCCGTTGTATCTCCTGACGTAATTGATGACATCGACGACTGCCCTGGGATAGACAATATCATTCATGGCCAGAGTCGCAGCGAACGGGGATAGCGAAGTGTCGCTGTTCCATGATCCGGCGTCAGTATCTATAGATGTGTCTCTGCTTTGAAGTAGGGAAGGATATGGAATGATGCTCGCCCACTGGTCAATGGGAAAGTAGTCCTTGCCGATATCACAAAGATCCCCTAGTTGTACTATCCTGCCTATTCTCACTCCTCTAACATGAAGCTGCGTCGAGGCCTCGTTATCTTGAGTGTATGTCGAGAAAGTCCATGTATCGATCAGATGTGGATACACGGCTTTCCATCCCCAAAGCATCAGAGGAGGTCCTTCTGGGAATCCTGCAAATGGTTTCTTCCTAGCTACCCTTGGCGCTCTGGCAGCCCAGTAGAAAGACGAAGTAGTCCAGTCCGGGACCCAGGACGGGAGGCCTGGTATCGACGGTTCGCTGATGACATGTGTGAGAAGATCAAGCCCAACAGTTCGTAGTAGCACGGTGGCAAGATCTGTATAAACCTGTTTCACTGAGCTGTTGTAGTTGGGATGAAATTGTAGAGGCTGCTGGCGGATGTTTGATTGCCGCAGCTCTTCTTCATCAAGTTCCCAGCTGATGTCTGATCGCTGAACCTCGGATCTCATTTCGTCATGCTCCCGATCAAGTACGGGGAGAATGGCATATAGCCTATCTCGTGGGTCCGTAGCGCCGCAATATCGTGTGTCCCTGAGGGCTTTCAATAGTCTGTCGCTGTATGTCATGTGAGGGATGTATCTATCCCATGCAGCTGCGTAGTTAACCGAATACGGGAGCCTATCGACCCAGCGACTTCCGAGGTTCCAATGATAGAATTCTATGAAACTTTCCCATTCAACTTGATAACTCCCACAGATGACAGTAGCTTTCAGGGCGAACGTGATTTCTTGTAGGACCCACACACGGTAGAACCAGGGTCGTTGGAATAATTGGTCGATAGGCCTACGTTCGTCTTGTACGATATTCCAGTCTAGTTTGCCAAATTTGAAATGGTCATGTTCAGGTGGCCGATCGAGTTCACTGATGAACCTCATAGCGATATCGCTGATGTCCGTACCCTTTCCTAGATATACGAGAACCTGAGAAGCGTTTTTATAGATGTGTGCCATGAGATGAAGTTGATGAGTTTTTTCTACCGGTGAGGATTGATCAATACAAATTGAATCAATCCACAAAATTCGTGACGAGCCTGTATGACGAAGATTCACGAGCGCATCATGGCAGTTTTGAGTGATGTGTATCTGTGTTGAACCCATGCCATCATAATTATCAACCCGCACTATTGCCGACTTGTTGGTATCACCCCAAACATATGAGACAGCTTCATAAGGTGGGGCGTCGTGGAGTGTCGCGTTGAGAAGGCTTAAGGTAAGTGGAGAATCGGCATCACCAGGGTCAAGAGAGATGAGACGGAATGAATCATCTTGGTCAAGGATACCTTTTGTATAAATCCGACGTGAGCTGGAGTCCATATTGTAGGTTTGACTGGATCAATTAGATTAAGCAACAGACTTACTTCCGAAAGTCCCTCAGTGTAAGCAAAGCGGTGGTCGGAGGCAGAATATTACACATATCAAGAGCAGCCACGGTGGTAATACAATTGCAATAAAAAACCCATGATAATTCTGATCCAGGATGTTTGACGCTAGAAATGGTTCCAAGTGGATGCAGACGTCGTTTGTTGCAGAGAGCACAATGAGATGAGCATAAACTTTCACTCCGATCTCGGCATCGAGAAGAAACCACACGCCAGGGGTCTCTTCACACCTCGGTGTATGATGGCTTGTGAGGGGTGCACATTCCTCACACACCAACTTTAGCTTCTCCGTGCGACAAAACAAGCGCCAATCTAAACTTTCATCACCGGCAAGTCTAAATTAGCATCAGGAATGCACTTATGTCGATCGCGTTTTTAGAGTTTGAGTTAATTTCAACGACCAAAACTCGCAGCGAGATGAAAAGAGCGACTATAGGTCGAGATCGTAGCATCTTCCTGTTTCTGGCTGAATGGGTCTGTACATCTTGGGAAGAAGGCCATATTTTTGTCTTTCCAATGATGGACAAACGACAGATCCACGTGGAGCTGATTGCTACAATGATGCAGGTGTCTGCCATTGGCTGCCTCAGATCTGTACCATCGAGTTAGCGTGGCTGGTGTCTTAGATTTGGCTACTGTTACTGTAAGATCCGGAGACCAAATCCCACAGCTCTAAGAATATTCTCAGTCTAGGATCTCCAAGTGGACCCTGACCAGAGTCAGCCCAGCCTCTGAATTTCCCCGTAAACAATTTGAGCAAGATGAAAGCCATGGTACATTTTCAGATCCTCCGCGTACCAGATGAATAAATTTATCTTCGCACTGAAATAATAATGATTCAGTGACAGCTCATATGTTCTCCGAACCTCGCGCGTACGTTATGCTCACACGCTCGATGCCGGCATTCGGAGATCATCTCGTACCGACTGAGGCTTCGATAGTGCGATGCATGTCTTGCACAATCAGGCTGTGGTGAATTGGCAGTCCAAATTCCTGTTTGCTTTAGAAATCACTCAAACAGAGTCAAAATAAGATGGCTGATGATGGAATCAATCAAGCAGAGGGCGCATGGTCACGGATATCACCGCTACGGTAGCCTATCGTTGCATGTATTCCTGTGTCCCTTTGAGCACGGTCTCTCTGCCTGGAAAAGAGTTTGATGAGACAACCTGTAGCCTACATCACCGTTTGCTATATGCAGTGCAAGCTCGACAATTGTAGATCACATACGGTGACATGGTGATCATTGAATGCGACAGATTACTGATCACGCTTGTCGGAATGACATACGCTGTCAATTTTGCATGGCCGCCCCGAATCAAAAAGGTCGTTTGTGCTTGGCGAAACTCGTGGAAATGGCTCTGGAAGAAGCCACATCTCGTATTCGCGTGACTGTATAACATGCCCTGCAGAAGCTTGCGGCTAGTCACATATAAGGCTTTGAGTCAATTCGCCCCGTTTGGATGCTCCAATTGCGTGCCCCACGACCGGTCAATGTAATAACACTATGATCCAAGTTCTCGTCCCTGAGACCTCGTGGCTTGTATCAGATGGCGATGGAACCTTGGTCGTTTGCAAGCCTCTACACGATCTGGAGTAACACTGACGCGGGTAATTGCTGAAATATGATCATGAGACTAAGTTGTTATTTCCAGATTTCAAATCTCCACTGAGGCTATAAGTAACACCTGCACGAACCATAGCAACACATGGTACCAGGTCACCTCCATCATGTCATATTTTGCTTCTTCTCGAACGAGAGGGTCACCCACATCCTCTGCAACAAGTACAAGTAGGAAGACGAAACAAAAAGACACATGCTCTATTAATCAGCCGAGCAGAACCTTTCTAGATCATCTTTCAGCTGGCAATCTCAACGTTGATGTGTCGTGGTGCACACAAGACCCAAGCACATTTACACCATACCAACAAAGACAATCGACGTGTCTCAGACTCTTTCTTCTTCTGATGTACAAGTGCGCAAGTTCTTTATTCATGCACACAGAATTGACTGGCACAGGGCTACGTTACACAGCACGACGCCAAGCTTGTCTAGTTGCACTACAACTCCTCTGAGCGAAGCTTACGACGTACAGAACGAGGCAGAGCAGCCGAAAAGAATTGAATGCTCACAGGCAATACAAGTACTTCACCGCCTGGACAACTTGGGGGTGACTGCGCACAAATTGCTTGATACCATTGACGCAATGGACAAGTACACACAAGAAATCGACAAGGCTATGGGGATAGAGACGAGTGTATTTCCGGGCATTGTGCTGAAGTTGAGGACGATTTGCCGTGCGCTTATCGAGACACAGAAGGAGAGACTGGTCATGTTGAACGATATGGGTGGAGAGATGTAGTGGCAGAAAGTTGCCGTGACATGCTGGATATACTGGGCCCTGTATTTTTCATGAATTGAGAGAAAGAGTAAACGTTATTATGGTCGCTGATTGCAGTGGTTCCATGAAAGCTCCAGCTAGTAATGAAGTAATATACATAGTTTAGTTCGCTGGAATTCTATAAACTTGATACTCATCCCCAGCGCTCACAGGCAGAATATTGAATGTGACAAACCCATCTGGATGTTCGGGCTCAAGTCTAACAAACGCCTGAGCAGCATACTGCTGTCTCGTACTAACCCAATACGCCCCCTTTGGAAATCTCATCTTCTTCGTAAACATCTCGGTATTGACAGTCGTGAGGGCTATACCCTCGTACTTCTCCTCAGCAAGGAAAGCTTGAGTGATGTTGTAGGCTTCGACCTCTCCCTCAAAGTCTACCGCTAGCTCATCAACTCTCAGACCAACCGCTCGAAGACGTGCGGCTACGCCAGACCAGGCACGACTGAAGATGTATGCTTCGGGGCGGGCGCGGGTCAGGTTGTTCGCGGGGGGAGTGTTGTTGCCAAAGAGGACAGGGACATCGGTAATGTCGCCTGTCTCGGCGTTTATGAGCGACCATGTAGTATTTGTCCAGCGTGGCTGATCTCGGACGACGATCTCTTGGTCGTTGGTAATGAAATCAGCTCGTGCAGCCTCGACTGTCTCGTAGACCAGCTCGGCGTTATCAGCTGCAATTTGAACAACATTGATAGCAGCAGTCAAGCCAGCCGTTGTGCGTCGCTTGAAGTTCTCATCGCCAATGCCAATACCACGAGTTTCAGAGAGAAAAGCGATTCCCTGCCCCATAAAGACAGTCACCTCTCCACGGGTGTCGGTAACAAAGTCCTGCAATCGAATGCCATTTCCATCTTCAGTTTGGGATCCCACCACGTATCCTGCCGTAGTCAGATTTCTATCCCTCAGCGCGGCCGCCACCTTGGGAACGAAGAGCGATTCTGCAAGAGATCGAATATCAGCGTGGACGTTAGGGTTCTTGAACGCCGAAAATTGGTCATCCTGAGCAGCTACATATGTCTTGTTATCTTGGATCAAGGCGCGGTTTGCCCCATACTCGTGACAATCGAGATGTACGTGAGCATTGAACTTGAGATTGATCTGCTTGACGTCGATGGTTTGCTGCGAAGCCATTTTTGTGTGGTCTCGATTAGGGTCGAAGCTTGTCGCGAGCAATCGCTGGAAATAAGCTGATCCGTCAGGATTATAACGAGGCAGGACCATAATATCGAGTTTTTCCAAGAGAGAAAGTGTCCACTCTGGCTCAGCGTCCATCTTGCCTAGAAGTGCGAGTAGAGCTTCTTCACCTGCAGGCTCATTACCATGTACACCTCCTTGCAGCCACACTCGGACTTTGTTGGTACCATTGGTAGTGACGGGTGTAGTTTGAAGTAGAGACTTAGAAGCAGAAAGCACAACGTAGGGGATAGATCGGCCTTCTTCTGAGGTAAAGACAGGGTTATGGTACGTCATCCAGTCATTGCGCGATGCTAGTGTCCAGAGGAATTGCTCCAGCCACTGTTGGGAAACAGGCGCAGAGGTTCCATTGGCGAAGCCCTTGGCAACATCACCCGGGCTTAAGAAAGATGGAGAGTAGAGCTCTCCTTCCGGAGCAGGAAAGTTCGCTGCGACAGCTTTGGAGTTGGGAGTGAAGCGGACTTTGTTGCCAGCGTATGACAATTGCGCTGCTGCGCCGCCTACAATGGCAGAAAGGGTGAAGAGATGCATGATGTGGGGCAAACATGACGAGAATGATATTTTCATCTTTGGACTAGGTCTTGGTTTAAATAGATCTCTGGTTAGATCTATCATCATGTACCATGACTCGAATTCTGCATTTTCGCCGATGCCAAGAGTCCTCGCCTATTGGGAGCTTCCTATCTCGCAAGTAGCACCAAAGCTAATAGTAAGGTTATCTAATCACCGTAGCTATACAGTGGGGAACATATTTGCAATTGACGAATAAGGTATCGCAATTCTCTTACCCCGCGATTGGGGAGTGTCATGCCAAGAGGCTACGATCCACCTCTATCTTCGTTATCACTTCGGACTTCTAGCAACCAAGGACTAGCCGTCGGGATTTCGGATGTGGGAGATAGGATCGGGTACGGGATTAGTGCCTGGAGAGATTGACTTTCCTATAAGCATTCTAAACAAAGATTGGCTGTAAAGACTTGCTTGGGTCTCGTATAATTGATAGAGATTTGCCAGATAAGCAATACCAACTGCGTCTTTGCCTCTGCTTACCGCTGAGTCTTGAGAGGTAATAATTCACCGCGATCGTTGCGAGCTGATGAGAGATGCTATTGTTAACCCTATGGGAAGTCAGCTTCGAGTCACTTGGCATAACTAGATGGAGACTGGACATGGTGTTTGTTGATTAATCCATAAGAAGTAAGATGTCACTGGAGTGATTAGACCACGTAGATGTGCCTTCAGTAACCAACAAAAACCACAACATGACGAGTTGGGACCATCGACACCATCACAGCCCGAATTCATTTGTGATTTAGCTAATTTATATAGCCATAATGCGAATTATATGAGATAAAACAAAAGTACTAAACATATGGTAGATGTGCCAAAGTTTCCTGTCCCAAATAATTAATAATGTTGTCTTCATTATCGTTCCGGCATATAAACACCCCAATAAAAGCTGTTTCCATGCCAAAGACATCGTGATAGGTAGCACCCGTGACTGAGATAGGATGTAGCTGTTTAGTAGCTGGTTTAACAAATCATTTAGCCTTACCAATTTCCGCGCCGGTCAAAGAAAAAAAGAAGCACCCGTCATGAGTTTAAGTTTCTGCGTCTTGTAATTGTGATGGGAAAAAGGAACAGGATTTGTGGGTTGATGAGGAATGGATTGGCTTCACACAGAGAGGTGAGGAATCCTCATGGGGTTGTGATCTTGTTATTTGCCCTGATGCGACATATGACGGGACAACTTATCGGTTCTTTTGATGTTGGTTGTTAGTTACATCCGTGTGTTGGCCATGAACCCTGGCTGGTGTATCTGAGCGACTTTCATTGACATACAAAGGACTTCGATTTCCTGTGCCCATACAAGATACCTTTGATGTCAGGCTGATCTCGTATCTTGACCGAGAGGTCGTTCGATGACGACCCAAACGCGGGCCTTGTTATAGGCACACTAAGAAGAAATGAAAGATAAAGTTTACACAGCTTATTTCCCTATCTCAAGCAGTGCGAACCTTTTGCATGAGCTCTAAAAACATATGGATATCAATTATACCCCAGCTGCAATTCATTACACGGTCTCCTCGGTATCTGGATCATATCAAGATTTGGCTGATTACTTGAAAGATTTCTGTATGTGCATCATAATATAGTGTATCAATTCTATTTGACTCTGGGGGAGTATAAAAGAGTGTGTACAACGAAAAGACTCAGTCTTGAAACATTTGTATTATAGATATTGAAAATAAGCATATAAAAAACAAATCGTCGGGTTGTGAGTGAAAGTGCACCCGGGTTCCCAGTGCACGGTCAGATGATTCCTTCTCATCTAATTTACACCTAACCTTGATGGACCTCATCCCAAGCAGAAATGCCCTTGATTTCCCTCTCCCAAATTTCATTATCTGCGTGATACCAAGCGTTGCGACAACGTCCCTCGACACCATGCTCAGCTGACGCATCGTTCATGAAAAGCTGCTTGTTGCAGCGTAGGTTGTCAGGCTGCGCATCGTGGTCATCGTATTGCTCCCAGAAGATAGCCGCTCCACGTGTGATAAACCATGACTTGAAGGAAGTAATCTGTCGAGTGCAGTCTGTTGGACTATCAATGCCGCCATTGCCGAAGAATTGACAAGTAACACCAGGAGGGAATCGCATGTCACCAGGACCGATACAATAGGGCAAAGCACCCTGACCGGAGATAATCATCTACAATATCATATGAGAGTCTATAAGCGATATAGGACAAGTAGCCAAGACTCACGTAGTTGAAATTGCCTTTATGGTCGTTGCAGTCGAACTGGTCGTAGAGTGTGACTTCCCAGCCCAGGGCTGCAGGAATGGCAGCAGCAAGAATAGAGAGTAGTGAGAAACGCATATTGACGAGTTCAAACCGTGGGGGAAGATGTCGTGATTGTTGGTGAATAGGCTGTGGTAAATGAGTAATTTGTGCGTAGATTATTATTCATGAATAGAATGTTCTTGATGAGAGTAAGTGATTAGAGTGACGAACAGATGACACTTATATAGCCTTTTTACTCTTGATGCGACCAGATTTTCGCATGAGTTTCATCCTCAAACTTCACCGACAATCCATACACTATAATTTGTTCCTTCAAAGCTTGGATTTTGCCTGGACAGAAGAATTAGCAGTTGAACGCGGTTGTACCGGGTATCGGATCCCACATAGCTTGCGCCTCAAACACTAGCCGGGCTGCCAAAGACAAAAATGACCCAGCCTACATGACAGGACAAGTGGAGGTTTTTGATACTCCACAGCCCTTAGCGGTGAGTCTGGCAAATGGTATTTTACCATAGAATTATCATCCAGGCCAGATGAAACTCATGGGATAGAAATCAGGAAACAATACTTAATAGACATATTTTGCAATCAGAGCCAGGCTTATCCTAGGTAGCTAGAGTGACTAGGTATCTGGGATTGTGTTCTCCCTGAGATCTCATTTCATATTGACAACCGTGCTTTGCCCCAATATGTCAGGGTTCAAAATCCGAAAGCGCGGCACGAAGGGTATATGCGAGTCTGCGCCTCAAAATATGAGTTTCGTTATTTCCAGGACGAAACTCTACCTCTCATTTCATATTTCCGTGTGTGCCTGTATGATATGAATTAGTTTGTCGCTATGGCCCACATTTTGCATTAAGTAGTAGTTGGAAGGATTGGAAAAGGATTCTCAAATCTAATGTAAAACTAAACACATTTCAGTAGCAATGCACGTGCCGCCCATCTGGTTGCTTTGTTTTGCTCGCTCTCTAAATCATGACTCAGCGTTGTCGTTTCGATTTCCTTCTCATGACTAGCAATGCCTCCCATAGCAAACGTTCACCAGAGTGGTAAGGATACTTTGGGGAGTTATCTATAGTTTTTTACAAGGGAACTGGGTCAATTTCATTTGCTACAGCGTCATCGTATAGACGTTTGATAGGACTGGAATAGAATACCTCTATCAAACCTGGTAAGTAGTGGCATTCTCTCGAAACAAATAGATACATGCGATAATACAATCACTTGAAGAGGCTATGCAGTCAAGCGCTGTGTAAGCAAATGAAGCTGATTGGCTTCCGTAGCTCAGTTGGTTAGAGCGTCGTACTAATACTCCATTCCGAGTAATTGGTAATGCGAAGGTCTCAGGTTCAAGCCCTGGCGGGAGCATGTCTCTCTGTGCCCATCAGCTTCTTTTTTTCTTTTTTTTGTCTTTTTACGCCAAGGTCTTTGATCTTCTTACTGCGCTTGTGGAATGCAGATGAGGGACTAGTCGAAGAGCGAGGTCAAAGTAGTTCTATGTGATACGGAACCGCCGGTCGTATGAACTGGCACTAGGTACCACCGTTCCGCCGCCTTTTTTTTGAAGACTTTCCGAAAAAGGACTTGAACTAATCTACATCCCTGTCATCTTTTTGGTATGTCGGACCTCTTTCCCAATGGAACGGCGGTTCCTTTAACAAGTTCGCCTAAGCTGTAGACGATCGAAAGTGCGGGGAATGTGGAAATGTGGAGGCGGAATTGATCCCGGCTGTGGAACACCATGTCAAAGAGAAATGCTGGGGTGACTATTAAAAGGAGTCGAATGTATCATATTGATGCGTGTACATACAGTTGCAAATCATTCTACAGTCTTTCCTAAGATTCATCAACATGGCAAATCTCAAGTCCCTCCTCTACCTTGCTGCTCTCTCAGCAGTGCATGCTACAATTACACCCAGTAGCCTCATCACCATATCGACCGCAGTGGATGCCAATAGTCAAGCCGGTTGGTGGGATCCTCTGGATGAATACGGTGGTTACGCTTGGCTGGCCTACCTACGAAACCCTCCTGGTGGTAGCACAGCCAACCACAATGTCATGGTGGCGCGTCGGTCCATTTCTGATGGAACCATCACTCGTGACTGTGTCAAGACGTCCACGGGCGACTGTGCCGTTTTTGTGGATGATCTTGGACACAATACTCCAAGTATCAGCGTTGATGGCGACGGCTACGTCCACGTCTTCACCAGCATGCACAATGAGCCGTGGAGGTACTTCCGCTCCGCTACACCATACAGTAGCACCTTGGTCGATGCCAGTTCGGATATGCCGGACCAAACTACCTTGATCACGTATCCTATTGTTAAGCGTGACGCCACAGGCAACTTGTGGTTGATTGTCCGTGGTCAGGCTGCCAATGACAACAATGCGAAAGGCGGCTATCTCTACAAGTACACGCTTGATGATGGGACGTGGTCACGAGTCAGCATCTGGGCTTACAACAAGGGCTATTCTGTCTACCCAGATGATATCGCTTTCTCTTCGGATGGTGATGTCCATCTTCAGTGGGAATGGAGCAAATACCCTGCATCTGCTGTCCGTCACCAAGGAAGTTACGCGCGCTATCGCCCATCAACAAACATCTTTACATCAGCGTCTGGAGCTACAGTGTCGGTTCCAATCACACAAAACACCCCCGACATTGTTTATCAGCCATTGACTACAGGTGAGACCTATAGTGGTGACATCAATGCCTCGCCTGGTCCAGCCTTTCAAAGCGCAAAGCTGGCACTGTATGAGCGCTCTGGTGGATCAGTCCACATCCAGCATGCATACCGCTTCAAGACATCCAATACCGGTACTTGGCAGGTTCGCCGTGCCACGGGCACGTATGGAACCCAGGATCCTTGGACGCGGGACATACTCTACCAAGATGGCGAGACAACCGCTGGAATTGGTATCACACATGACGGCACAACTGCCCGTATCTATTATTGCCGTTCCTCGGGCAGCGCCTATGTGCTTGAGAATGCTGGTGGGGCTGGCTGGACAAACAACGCTATTGAGCCGGTGGCTGGAAAGAAGGTGCAGCGTCTCCAAGCTTTGATGAGAAGTGACGGAACTGATGTATTGTACTTGGGATCTCCTACCAATGTCAATTCGACAACGGGAAGTCTGTATCTCTTGACTGTAGGAGGACGAGACTAAAGCAGGCACGCAAGTTTCAACTGTGAAAGTCACACGTGGACGGGTAGCTGTTCAGGTCGATCAATTATGGTAGTTGTCGTTAGGTTACTGTCCAGCCCAATAACCTTGCATATAATCACTTTCCTCCATATTCTCAAGTGATATGTCTGGCGTCAAACTATTCAAGTCTCCTTGGAAATTCAAAATACTATTGGTTAGGGACTCGTCCAGCCTGCCGGAAGAGTTGAAATTTGCGGTGACCACGTCCCCTGCACTTAACATCGGACCGGAGAAATACGTCCAGAGATTCAGTTCATCAGGAATGGTCGTAATGTTTGATAAATCGAAGAGTGGCCAGGTTTTGTCTGTCGCGTCGTTCACAGAGGGTATTTCGCTGAGAGAAGACTCTTCATGCGACGTCGTAGTTGTGTTGAAAGCTGTCCAGCTTTGTCCCACAGATTGTGTTGGAGGCCCTTGCGCGTTGCCTATGACCTGAACTTGATCTTGAGGACTACTATTGCTATCGCCAAGAAGTCCGGTGTTTCTCTCAGGAGCCGTATTCAAAAGAGTCAAGGTTGAGTCTTGCTGGTCTGCTGTCTGATTTGACCTTTGCTGTGATAGGCCATGGAGTTGCTGTACAATTGAGCGCCTCTGGAAACGACGGCTTTCTCCTGTATCTTGTAATTGCTGCAACTGTATCGTACCCCCATCAGTCCTCGTCAAGTCCTTCTCCACGAGATCCATTGTGACATCTGCCAACTTGGAAAGTGCCTCACGAGCTCGACTGATCCGTTCCCAGCGCATTCCAAGTCTTTCCAAGATCAACTTCCACTGAAACATGCTGCTTTTGAGTGACACCCAATCATCTTTTGCTTTTTCTCTTGCTATAGGACTCTTCCAGATAATGAGTATTATAGTGATACCACTCATGAACTGGAAGTTGAGATCGACCCAGGTGAACTCCGCCACTCCTTCACTGATGCGGAGAAATGAAAGCTGTATGAGTTCCTTGGCGGCCGTGTAACAGGACAACGTGTCAGATTCACTGGGATCTGGGCGTAATGGGGATGGCCGGTAGAGGATGAGTAAAGCTGTTCTGTACCAGTAACCCCACCAATTGACATTATAGCCATTTGCGTCAGCGAGTGTTTGAGCCACCTTGTTCCACTCTCTCAGGTCTTGAGACATCTGTTCCGTCCATCGAGATAGGTCAAACTCTGTCTCTGTTTCATGCGGTTTATTAATGAGGTCGTGGGTAGTATGGAGCTTATGAGCAATCTCGCTTTGTAGTCTCTGCAACTCCAACCAGTGCAAGGTCCGTCGCCTGTGGAAAGGCTTCAACGAACATCCCGGAAGGTTGATGTCCACTGGGATGTCATCGAAGGTAAATGGTCGACCAAGACAAATATTGAGTGTTTTGTCAAATCCGTATGCAATCCAAAACAGTCTTCTTTTGGTATCTTCTTCTTGCAGAGCAGTTATCTTGTCTCCGTGGAGCAACGAGGAAATACGGATAGTCTTTTCGGAATGGCATCCTAGGTCAATGCACATCCTCATGCATAAACCAGATATGTACCACACAGGTGCAGGAGAAGAGTCCAGTATCGATAATAATAGCAGTAATAGTAGACATTGCACTGACTGGACGTCCTTGGTCTGCATAATCAGGCTTAGGTCTGCCATTGCATTTGCAGTGAAACTTTTTGATAAAGTATGGCTTTCTTCATGATCTCCTGACATGAACATGAGGGAGATGGCAAGGACCATGTTTATCATGAAACGCACCCCGACATCTCCAGGTGATGAGCTGGAAACATTAATTCCACCATCATGTGTGTCGTAAAAGGTCGATACGTCCTTGGTAAACTCTTCTTGATCAAGAATAGGGTATTGCACTTGATATTGGCTGAAGAAGGTTTCTAAAAGATTATTGGCAATCTCTCGCGACGGCAAGGCGATTTTGGTATTGTTGCTTGGTCGAATGTCTGCTGATTCTGACGGCGACTCGAAATTGGAGGGATTTTTTTGGGCAGACTCAATTACTGATCGGACGAGATGTATTCCTGCATGATGTTAGGACTTAGTGGTGTTACGAGAAGAAACCTAGTACCACTTGACGGCGGGATGAAAGTGGCGTGTGTATTGGTGCCTCCAGGAGTACAGCCCTGAGCGGCTTCAGTATCAGAATGCAGAGTTGATGTCACCGGCGACGCCTCAACTGATAGGTTCTTGATATGTTCGATTTGGCTCTCTAAGCTGGTGAGTTGGGCTTCAAGATCGTGGATGTAGCTCCGTGGATGGATGTCGCCTGATCGTCCATCAGTGTATTTGCAGATGGACCCTGAACTTTGGCATGGTTGACAAGCAGGGATTTCTAAGTAATATGAGCAACAATGAGTCGAATTGTAACGAGCTTTGCAATGACTCACGTGTATCGCAGCGTGCTTTGCGCTTCCGACAACGATTACAAGCATTTATTGTCTGTGGCAAAAATTACTTAGTGTGAAGACCTATGAGTTGGCAAAGATGTTTGGCGTACAAAAAATGATGGATCCATGGCGAGCGAAATAATGTTTGTCTCCCAGCATAGGTGAGAAATGAGGTTGCTAATTACCGTCAGGTAGCTGAGAAGCGTAAATGATGGTAAGAAATTTGTTTGGATGGTTGGTGGTCTGTGTTGCAAGGGGAGAGGCCGATCACCTCCACAAAAAGTGCGGGGGACGGTTAAGCTGGAATTCATTCCGTCCTCTCCTACCAATCAAAATGTCTCATAAGACTAACCCGGTCAGTATTAGTATACATTTCCGGCTGCTTGGATGCGTCCTCGGTAATGTTGCGGATTCGCCGAGGTACGACGGCCTACCCTACAGATAAGTGAAGAACAATCACAAGATATCACAACGTGAGAAAACTCAGAGCTAGAGGCATGATATGGCATATTGCAAGATAAAATGAAATGAACACTGCAAAAACGAGGTTGATAAGATGGGAAGGACTTTACATAGACGTTGCCAGGTTTTGGAAGCCATGATGGCTGATGTTTCAGCGGCATCTGTTGACCATCACAAATTGTTTAACTGCAAGCCATAATTTATAGGAAGCATCGATTGCCATTAAGACTACCACAAAATGTAGAATATACGATACTATCCTCAATTTCCATCAAACTATATCCATACTCGATATCACCCTGGTTGATGTGTTTGTTGAACGCGCCTGTTGGACGCGTTTGGCTCCACTAAACACCCTTGACACGCGCCTCAACGCGCTCCTCCTCGGCCCCAAGCATTTGCTTAGGCGTAGCATCCTCCTCCGAATGAACATTGAGCGAACCAAAGTGGGAGTCAAGCTCTTCCAGCGTCTTGTTCTTGGTCTCGGGGTAGCAAGAATAGACAAGAATTGCAGAAAAGATATTGAAGGACATGAAGATGAAGTAAACCTTTGGCCCAATGCGGGAAACAGCAACAGGCCAGACCTGACCCACGATGATGGAGCCCAGAGAAGCTCCAGAAGAAGAGATGCCGAGACCCTTGGATCGACAATTGGCGGGGAAGATCTCGGATGCATAGATCCATGCGCAGGGTCCGAAGCCCATGCTATCTGGAGATGAATGTTAGTATCCTCGGCATTATGAGTGTATACGTAGGTGGGTAGCTTACATCCTACAGTGAAGAAGAAGATGAAAAAGATGTTGACGTAGTTGGCATGTGAGTTGGTCTGTCCGGGGTATGCAAGTTGCAAAGCTCCGTTGATCTGATTCACCATCCTGTTAGCAACACATTATTTCGTAAAGATTTTGATCACTCACCATCAAACAAAAAGCCATGATAATAGCACCAACCCCGAGAGAGTGTCTTCGACCAAGTTTGTCAATAAAGAACATGGCAGCAACAGTACAGACTACTTGAACAGTCCCGTCGATGCCAGAGGCAAGTAAACTCAACTCTTTCGAGGTACCAGCAGCGACAAAGTTGGTTGGAAGATAATATCTGATGCCGGCAGCGCCACTCATCTGTTGTAGGAAAGCAAGAGACCAGGCACGCCAAAGTCGTGACCACAATGGCTTCTGCTGAACAAAGACTCGAGCAGACGTGATTGAGTTTTCTTGGTGCCAGAGGATGTTGGCGCGTATTTCGTCGAGTTCAGGCTGGACTTCGGTTTGGGTGAGGCCACGAAGTTTGGACAATGACTGGCTGGCGGCTTCGATCTGGTCTGACTCGACGAGCCATCGAGGACTGAGTGATATCCATGTTAGCTGGGGTATGGTCAGACGATTTCACAAGTATACATACCTCTCGGGGATAAATGGAACACCGGTCAAGAAAAGAACAGCAGGCAAGAATTGCATTGCATTAGAGAGACGCCACTCCAAATCAATACCCTTGCCCTTGTTCCAAAAGGAATAACCATAGCCAACCCAAAACGCCATCGAGATGCTGAGACGGTTAGACTCACGACAAGTACATTTGGGGTTATGGCAAACTCACCCTGATACAATGCCGACTTGGTTGGCAGCAACGTAGAAGCCTCGGTTCTTGGCGGGCGAAATTTCACTCAGGTAGAGCGGAACAGACGTAGAGACTACTCCGGTTCCAAGACCGGCGACAATTCTTCCAACAACCATCATGGCAAGGTGAACTGCGCCGGTTTGTATGGCCGCACCTACACAAAGAAGACAAACACCTCCGAATCCCGCCCAACGTCGACCAAATCGGTTGTTGGCAGGGCCCGCGAGAAATGCAAAGCCGATGAATTGACCGGCGTAGAAGATGGAGGTTATGAGTCCTTTGTTGCTGGAGGATGGATTATCCAGAGCTTTGTTGAAGCCGGGAGAGACGTAAATAGTGCTCAAGATACCGATGTCGTATCTATATGCTGTTAGATAGTTGACAGAGGTGTATTTGCAGACTCATACCCCCAAAAGATTGAGCCCATCGAGATGACGAAGATGCTGAAGAAGAGCCACACGCTCATCTTGGGCTGTACTGTGCCCATTTTGGTAGTCATTGTGATGACGATTTGGTTGGATTGTTACTGGAGCAGTCAAATGACTAAATGCCAATGCCTTGAGATATTCCTTCCCCGCAAAGTACCTGGGGAAGCTTTCATTTTTAACCTCATCAACAAGCTGAGAATCTGGGGTAGTGCAGCAACGGGGTGTGTTGCGGAGGGCTGGGGTCACTGGAATGATTCCGCTATGTGGGGTAACTAAAAACTCGAGAGACGGAACCGCCGTGAGGAGAAGAGAGGCGAGCGGAGGCTCCGTCTCAGGCGGCGGGTGAAGGGAACAACGGATTAGCTGAGAATGGCTTGGATCATTTGCAAGGGAACACATTTGGTGAACGTGACCCATTAATGGCCTGACTATTTGAGGCTTGCCCCCAAATCTGCCAACTGATGCTCGTTGAGCAGTCAAGCAATGAGCTATTCAGCTGAAATGAGTCTCGCTAGTGTCAATAGTGACCCCTCACCACTAAACAAGCTCAAGCACCGTTATTCCACTCGTTTGACACCCAGTCTCAGTGTCCACACCTTTGCAGTCCAGGCCAATTACAACCTCAACCGAAGCTTCGCCCCCAGTCAACACCTGACACTTCAGTTCCCACCAGATCTTGATCCTGTATCGGGACCGCAGAATTTGTCGGAAGAAGACAGACGCCTCTCCTTTACCCCGTACCATGTCCAGTACGACAATGATGGGGTGATTGAGTCTGTTTCGCTCATGGCTCGCAATGGACGTGTCACTGGTCTGCTTGGGCTTCCACGTCCACATAACGCGTTAATCGCAGAAATTGTCCAAGTCGCTGGCGGATTTCCGGCTGCGATTCTTGACAGCACGCATCGGTCGACGTGTATTGCTGGAGGCACTGGTATCGCACCGTTTATCGCCATGGCTGCAGCAAAGCATCACGGTGGCAACGCCAAGTCTACACTGACGAAACCGGCTCTGCTATGGAGCATTCGCGGGAATGATTTTGGCATTGTTGAGTATTTTTTAAAACACCAGATAATTCATCCTGGCGACTGGAGCGTGGTGCGAATCTTTGTAACAGCCGGGGAAGAGGTTGACGGCTTGATCGATGGTAAATCATCTCAATGGTGGCATGCACGATTTAGGAATTTCTCACAAGGCTTCGATGATGAATGTGTTTTCCATTTAAGGAGAATGGACTTACAAGACTTGGAGCCTATCATTGGAGATACAGAGAACCCAGTTTTGTTTTGTGGAAGCAAGCAATTAGAGTGGCAAGTGAAGATGTGGCTGCTGACGAAAAGGAGTGTTCATTGCACTGAGAGATAGTTTAAACAAACGCATGCAAATTAAATTGTCTGTATCTATTCATATACGCGCACTTCAAATATGCCACCAAAAGTGTTTTCATCTCCATTCAACTCCAAGACCTCAACTCCAAGCTCCGTTATCTTCCTTCGTGAGTCGAGCGTCACCTCGCGACGCGACAAATGATTCTCATCCTCAACATAGAGCTCT
This sequence comes from Fusarium heterosporum, assembly GCA_013396295.1. Taxonomy (NCBI): domain Eukaryota; kingdom Fungi; phylum Ascomycota; class Sordariomycetes; order Hypocreales; family Nectriaceae; genus Fusarium; species Fusarium heterosporum. The sequence goes on along the minus strand of JAAGWQ010000063.1, from coordinate 258,977 downwards.
TTTTCGCCATCGGAAAGATCCAAGAGACGCCATTTCTTAACACAGAATGGAATAGATCTTTCCGGATGGCCTCTCAACACAGACTCAAGGGCGTGGTCATAGTCGGTATCAAAGTGTACGACAACTTTGCTTGCTTCAACTGGAGTGTCCCAGCCAATTTTGAGAAGCTTTCTACCAGAGCTGTCTGCGCAAGGAACCCAGCAATTGGTTCTCTTGGTCGGACGCGGAACTCCGTTGCGGATGTTCGCTACATCCCATGCCTTTAGAGGCGGATCCAATGTCAAGGCTAGATTGTGGCCCATTGGTCTCCTCACAGGTGTCCATCGCTCAAACGCTTCAACACCGACATCACTAGGCGGACTTTGTGTGCATTCGTGTTCAACCGTCATGAGAGCTGAGACGCGCGTGTTGGTCGTACAGAGTGCAACAGCCTCGTTTTGAAGGAAGGCCAGGAAGACGAATTGCGTTTGTGGATTCTCAACCTTGAAGTCAATACTGAGATCATTCTGACCTGGTGTGAGGGAGAAGGATGTCTCCGCCAATATGACCTCCGGTGTGTAGTTGTAGGGCTTGTTTGAACCACGGAGCTGAACGACCAATTCAGTGGCTTCAACCGACATGGCCGTGATGAAGAATTTGGGCACCGACCCTTGTGACAGAGGTAGCATCTGTGCAAGACTTCTAACCAAGACTTTGGGTGGTCCATCTGCTGGAAGCTTTGACAGCTCAAAAGCAGACGAGCCCTCAAGCTTTGAGGCTGAGCGAACAAGATCTGTCGGGTCGTTGAGCTTGTAACCCGGGATAAACTGTCCAAAGCGCATGAGCTCTTGTTGAAAGTTGCTCATCTCACCCTTGACCAACAACTGAATGGGATCAAGGCCTTTGCTCTTGCAAAGCGACGCCGCTATTCCTAGAGCGTTGGCGTTTGCTCCGCACGTTGCCATAACGCGAGTGGATGCAAAAGCGACGTGTGATGCTGAGATGATTCGTCCTCCGTACATGAGGTTCGGTATCTCGGAGCACACCATGGAGGAAAAAGGTATTTGATAAACACCTGTATACATGTCAGTCTATGTAAAGTATTAGGTTCTGTGCGAGTCTACCTTTGGAGTGCCACTGGGTGCAGCCATCTACTTCAGAAAAGACACCGTCGGCGGGATGTAGGTCGAGGGACCATCCACCAAAGGAAACAGCGTCAGAGTGAAACCGCTGCTCGACAACATCCTGCTGGACCATCATAGTAGGACCGACTGTAGACATTAGCGGTGTTTGATGTTGTGTTCGTGAAGTTGGTACTTACTGAATCGTCTACTCTCTCTCTTTCCTGGAACCGTGCCGACCCATTCAAGTGTGAGATTCTCAGCTTCGGGGAACCGTCCAGAGTTCTTGAAATAGTCCCAGACACCATAAACAACCTTCCACAGCTCCCATTTGATTTCTTCTGTGTCGTGAATGGTATCAAGCCTGCCACCATATTCAATCCACCAAAGATTGCAACCCATCTCCTTGGTGCTGAAACTCTTGAACCGGGGAATTTCTGCTTCGACATCCTTCAGAGCGTAAGATGGGGCGACAAACTTGACGGGCTTCCCTGTGTCTTTGGTGTAGAAGTAGATGGAGTGGCCGAGGAGGTGACCATACTCGGAAGACGGTGCAAAGAGCTCTCCAAATTCGTCTCGCTTTTCAGCACCAATTCTGAAAGGAGCACCGGCCAAGAAAGAGAGGGTGCCGTCGCCTGTACAGTCGATGAACTGCTGAGCTTGGATATTGAACTTGAGAGATGATTGAGGATTGAACGCGCTGACAGTGCTGATCCTGTCGTCTTCTTTATCGCAGCCGACTAGGGCTGTGTTCAGGAGCAACCGGATGTTGGATTCCAGGCGCACCTTTTCAAGGAGAATGGTGTCAAGGATCAAAGGGTTGCCTTCAGGGTTGCGATACAGATTCTCCAAAAGAATCTCGTCAACAAGACCTCCCTCTCTGGCGTAACGATTGTTGTTGAACATGTGCGAAGTTGCTCCTAGAATCCAGAGGCGAACTTCGCTGGACGCATTACCTCCAAGTACAGGACGGTCTTGGATGAGTATGACCTTGACGCCGTTCCTTGCTGCGGCAATGGCTGCGATTGTGCCAGCAAAGCCGCCACCGCAAACGCAGAGGTCAGCGTTCAAGTTGCGGACCTGAAAGTCGCGACTCGACGTTGCTGCCTCACGGCGCAGGACTGGGTCGTGTGATATCCTTGCAGGGGCCATAGTGGTGATTGTTAAAATAAAGATGCTCTACAAGTCCCAGTAGAATAGATGTGAAGCAGATATTGAGGATTGGGTCAATGGTCTTGACGCTTTTGTAAGAGGCTTCAACGATTGATCCTAGTGTTATACCCGTGCTCAATAACCATTAGAACACATGATATAGCTGTTTATGACAAGTTGCTCCCAATGTGACTTTGTCTTAACGGAACCGCCGTTGTCTATTGCCTATGACAGCGATTCATCATTGATTGGCTGGATAGTTTAGGGGCTAAGCAGCCTTCCATACGCTGCAAAAACGACCCACAGGGCCTGGCCAATCCCTGCACTTGGTAACCGAGCTATCGGCGGTTCCGTCGCCTGCCGCCATTTCCCCGCAGTCTCGGGTCCTCGGGACGTTTGGCAGCAGAATCACGACTTTCAGCGGATGCTCATTGCCAAAAGGGTCTTTCAATAGGATAAAGTGTTGAACTTCATAGAATATCGTACCATGCCAGATCGATTCTAGCTCTGACACCCACAATCCTGGAGAATTGGCCCCATTGCTTGCCAGTATGGCCGACGCAGAACAACATGCTACAGGCCGCCCACTGAGAAGTGTATCATTGAGGGTGTCGCAGGTCTTCTCGGCATGCACCTTTTGCAAGAGTCGCAAGATCAAGGTGAACCCATCCTTTTGGTGGCCTTGGCGTTAAGTAAACTCACTGGTACATAGTGTGATGGAGCTACTCCAGCTTGTGGCGGCTGTGTCCGGTTCAATCGTCGAGATGGTTGCTCCCTTTCGACTGGTGCATCAAATCGTGCACAGGACTACCCTACATTCCTTCAACAGAGGATCAGGGATGCTCAGAAACAGCTTGCTCAAGCCCAAGCCAGGCGAGATACTCTTCCGTCTCCCGCTGTACAAGTCCAGTCATCGACACACCAGCGGCCACCAGACCTACAAGAGAGCTCGATAATCGATTCACTGATTGATGACATCGGAGCTCTTCCCGTCATTGCCTGCTCTTATCCGTCAACAACAGGAGGTCCAACCTTATCATCGCTTGTTTTGGCCACGGCAAGTACAAATCAACTGTCATCGACTCTCCATCAAACTCAACTCAACGAAACTACTCCTTGCCTACCTCAAGAATCTACGGCACTGAGTCTCGCGAAACACTACTTTGAAAACGTTTATCCTCGCCTTCCATTCTTCTCTATACAGGGGTTCTGGGTTCAGTTCGAACATGTGTTTTCTGGTGCATTGGCTCCCTCGGAAGCTACCAATCCTAGTCATCCAGCGGATCCGATTAGTCTCCTTTCACCCACTGCTGAAGATTTGGACCGCTCATCACTCAGTCACGGCTATAGCTACTTTACCGTCTTGTTGGTACTGGCGATATCTGCTTCGAGCCTCTCACGGAGTGCCGACAGCATCATATCAACACAAGCACAAAGACTCTTCCAAAACGCATTGGCCTTTCGAGAGTCAGCGATTCTGCCCAACAATATAGTGGGAGTGCAGTCAATCCTCTTTTTGATTCAATTCGCAACCTTGAACCCTTCGTTGCTCGATGCCTGGTATCTCATCGGGGTTGGCATGCGAATGTGCGTCGACCTTGGCCTCCACCAAGATCCACAATCACTTGAATCGCTAGAGGTGAGCTTGCTGGAAACGAGACGCCGTCTCTGGTGGAGTGTGTATTCTTTTGATCGATCCATGAGTCTGGGATGTGGACGACCAACAGAGATATCGGATTCGGCCATCAACGCGTCCCTACCAACATTTAGAATCGAGACAACAGCCACAGCAGCCGAGATTCATGGCTACCTCCAACGATATCGCGCACTACAGATTCAGTCTGAGATTTATAATTCCTTCAACCAGTCTCGAGTCTCAGATGCTTGTGTCACAAGAACAGCTTACATGCAACTTTGCTACAAATTGTCCGAGTGGAAAGATGCAAGTGCTCAACTACCCACAAGAGCTCTCGTCGAAAGTGAATGGTTGATGGGCCGAATGCTCCTTCTGAGGCCTTGTAAATACTTCCCTGAACGTACGATGGATGAGTTGAGCGAGCTGTGGCATTCCGCCGTTGGGTTCATCGGGCTCTATCGCCGACTGGTAGAAGCAAACTCCATCTTTTACGTCCAGGTCGCATGCGAAAAGGTGTATTGGGCTGGCCTTTTGGCACTTTACAGTTTCTGGAGACTTCGCTCAAGTACCAGCCAAGAGGGTCATGGCCTGCAGGTACTCAACGTTTGGCTAGTGGTTAAAGACACCATGTACGTCCTTCGAAGTCTAAGTGAGCGATGGGGGCGTGGGCAACTCCTCTGTTCAAGCTTCGACTCATTGACTACGCATATTCTGGAGATCGTGGGAACAAGCACGTCTCTGGATGGGTCACTCGAGATGCCCATAGAACTGCGGGATTTAGACCAATACACAAGTCTCACTGCAATTTGGGCTTGTGGTGGGAAGAGGGAGAATAGAATTGGTAGCACATCCGACGAAGCGAACGAACTCCGTAAGCTAGTATCTGTCATGACCTGAAGGGATAATTAGTAATGGCAAACTCGAGTCATAGAAATGGCAGTTTTCTAAATCTAAAGTAGCATTTATAACCTTAATATGGCTTGGAAAGACGTAAAATAAAGCCAAGGTCAACAACGGTCCAGAGGATGGTGACGGGATCAAAGATTTTCCCTGACTGATACGTTACGTGCATTAGATCTGGTATTAGATATTGACTGATCCTATCGCCTGACTCGGTACTTCTCTTTTTTCCAAATCTTGAATTCCTTTCTATCGAAACGAATTTCGACTGAGCTTGGACACCCTCTCAAATCAACACTACGAGTACCCTAGCAGTCCCTCTGGAAATGCATCTCATCGACAATGGCAGCCTTGGCTAGGCAGCTACACTGTATCCTTTACTCGACGCGCATCAGCATGGTGGTCTCCCCGGATTGATTTCGAGGCTGGAAGAAGTACTTATCCTGACCTTGCGATTTCTTTCAAATCACGTATGGCGGGTCCCTTTTGTCTCTGTATCGACACAATGCCTTGTTGTTGCGTAGTCGAGCTCTTTCGTGTCGACGCCACTCGGACAGATTACAAGACTCCCAATTACTCAACATCTCATCTTCCCATCTCGCAAACTCTTGAGGGAACAGAGATGTATCAAATGCTGGTGCCTCAAGACGCTGATGGAGTAGCATCAAGCTATAAACCTGTTCCTGTTCGTTCTCAGGGAGAAACGGATCTGTCGAAACTTTTTTGACAAAGCCTTCGACATCGAGTAGCACTCCAGGGTTGAAGTTACAACGTATCACAGAGGTTTGGCTGAGAAGATGTTCCATTCCTTCGACAAACCTTCTTGATAGCCCAGCCATGTCGTATTTGTCAAGAAGACCTGGGAAGCATTGTTCAACTGCACGATAGAAAGCGATGTCTCGCTGTATCACCTCTTGGAATAGACATGAGAAAAGACCAGTGGCAGTACCGCCGTCAAATACCAGAGAATAAGATTCGGCTGGCATTCCAGCATCAACAGTAGCCAGGGCCTCTGTCAGCCAGCAACTCAGCCGCGGTGAGAAATCATGAGTATGAAAAGGGATTCTTTCCTCCCTGTAAGCCCACAAGGATTCCCCCGCAGAGTCTCCAATACTCCCCGCCATGAGTATATTGGTGAGCATGGCAACTCGTATCGTGACACGTAGGCGTTTATTATCCTGGCAAAAGGGAATCAGCCCATGGGAATGACACTCCTGATGCCCAACAGCAAACAGGTCTTCATGTATCACCACCGATCGCATTGCCTTGAGCTTCGTCACAGGAAGTCTCTTGAAAAGCCTAATAGCAATAGCGGTGGCTGAGAATCGGAATTTGGAACGATACATGTATTTGGGAGGGAGTGTACTCCGCCATGTGTTTTCATCCCATCGTTGTAGAAAATCCAGATCTCTAGCGTCATCAAACAACTCTCCCATATACTCGATACTGGGGCCTGTAGGTATTTCCCAGGGCTCCCAACACCGGTTCAGGAAGTCAATAATATGAAAATGTCGTTTCATGTCTCCTGTCGGTCTGTAACGCGAAGGGGGTCTACCAGGGCCTGTTCTGGTCGGGGACCGGGTGTTCAGGAGAATGCTGCCGAGCTTCTGGCCTAGTAGATTGAGGCAGAACTTGACCGCTTGAGAAGCCTCATATCTAGACCCTCGCAAGCCTTCGATGCCGGGGTTCACATCACAGATGAATCGATGCAAGTTCCACCTGCCATCGTCCATGTGTAATAAAAGGCTGTCGTTGCCAGAAGGTAACCAGTCCGGCCCTTGTTGAAGAGTAAACTGGAGATTTGGCACAAACCAGGGGAACTTTTCGCGAATTTGACACCACATCTGTGGAGTCAGATGATGTCCATGAGTGGTAAGAAGATAAAGCTGCAAGCTAATCTGAGCACGTCGTAGGTACTCAAATCTTCCGGCCAGTAAACGCCAGTCTGGGTGATAAAAAGTAAAAAAAGAGACGACGTTGTGCTTCAACGGGAGATCATTCGTTTCCGATGCGATAAGGCTACAGGTATACATCAAAGCCAGATCGATAGGTTCACGATCGAAGGTCATCAGCTTCCCAGATAGAGCGTCACATGAATATCCGTTACTGAGCGTGAAGTAAGCCTGGTAGACTTTGTGCCGCAGCTCATTTGGCAGCCTGAGGAAGGGGAAGTGGTTCATGGTGCCTAGGTAGCGAGACGATGTTTCGCTTTGGCTTTTCCGACCGAGAGGAACTCTTGTGCAACGAAGTTTTTAGTAGATTGCTGTATGGTTCCTGGGTTTTTTATGGATATTTGTGTTAGGGAATACTGCGAAGAACGGCGGGAGGCAAGAGTTAGAGTGGTGGGATAGGCGGGGTTTAAATACTCGATCGGAGGCTTGACACACTCTGATCCCGTGACACAGGAAGGTGACACACAGGGTCAAGTTTACAGTTAAGCTTTCACCAGGGAAAAGTATCTTTTCTTTTACCATAGACCACAAAGGCGGCGGTAATATCGCTGTTTGTTATTGAATTCGACCTCATCTATATCCTTCATATACAGACCAAGGTTACAAGATAAAAAAACACATTAAGTTTACCACATTAGGGCACCATAGACGATACCCTCAAATACAGTTTTTCTCTCAGTATCGTCACAGCAATAGATATTATACTTTGACTTCAAACCTTCAGTTATCATGAATATAAATCAAGTGCTAGTGATAGTTTATTAGTCATAAAATGAGTAAAGGAGTTATGTGGAATAACATACCAAATTCCCTTGCAAATCCTTTCCCTTTTGACATCACCAAATCCACCCAGAGCCCAAACAATACACCAACAACACATCAAAAATGAACACTGCTTGTTGACATATTAGTTGATGATACCACTTCGATGACATACGTTATACGTACCAACACCATCGAGCAGAAGGGTCGCCTTGACCATCGGCTACCGGAACACGATCCGCCACGGCTACGAGAACTACCACTGAGGTTAGTAATGATAAAGCCAAAGAGAGATCATTGACTGACTTCCTGGTATGTCGACCCCGCCGCCCTGACCGAAGAAGAATGCCAATCTCTGTGGCAAAGAATATCACCCTATCTAAGGATCAGGGAAAACAGGCACCTGGTGCCTAGCCTTTTCCAGTCACCACTCTTAAGGGTGACTAATTACCGATTAATATCTTGGTTCAACGAGGGCTAAGATACACTCACATCTGGCCATCCTGGACTGCGATGTCCTATCACGAAGACAGCCGGGTCGGCTAGAACGAGGCTTCTTGCGCCGCGAGAGGAGTCGGCTAGTCCATCTAGCTAAGCGACTGAGGTGGGGAAGACAACTAAACCGCAGCGAAAACAGCTTGCTTGGAGTGTTGCTGGTGATGTGAGCACTAAACCCAATATACAATAGCGGAAACTAACATGGATAATCGTCGTAGCTTCATGTGGATGCAGGGTGCGCTGTGTGCGTACACTACGATCCGTGACAACAGATGACTGGTGACTACATTAGACATATAGTTGATTCCAAGTTGAACAAATCAGCATCATACTCACGTCAGAATCGCAAGGAAAAGTCAGATTAGCTTAGAAAAGCTTATTCAATGACAACCAATGGCTTAAAGTCAAGCACAACACTGCTAATGCTTGTCAGTTTGATGAACCAAAGGACAAGCAGAAGTTGGTAGAGACGTACTTCAGTAAAACACAATTAAAACACGTTAAGTTCCCTCGAAGAGGGAATGCGATTGCTTCTTCGGAAGCATGGTCTGCCTGTGATCTCTCGCCCATTTGAATTGAGTGAGGTCGAAGTAGATTATTGCCCATTTGGTGGCAAAGTCGACTTGCTTTGTAAGTAGTTTGGAGAAGTTGAGTGTGCCAACTGCATCTTCGAGAAGGTCACGGGGGTGTTCAAGGCGACGGCATTGCATGAACATGTGGAAAACGGTCTGTTGTCCCTTTCCACATGGGCATTCGGGAGTAGTCGCTTTCTGGAAGAACCATCTGATCAGTTGAAGTCCTTCAAAGCATGCAGGGGATGACACATACATTGATGAAGTAGAGGTGGCTGTTAAGTCCTATCTTCTCAGTCCGACACTGGATCAAGATGGAAGATTGTGTCCGTGTGAGTTCCTTGTAGCGGTCGCGATTCGATCGGCCCCAATTCTCCACGAGCGCCAGCGGTCTATGTCGTGAGGTTTGCCTCTGGGCGCGATCTCGACGATATTCGTCCCAGATGTTGCGCATCGCAGTAGTTGCCAGCTTCCGTGCGACGGTGTTTATCTGCAAATTCCTTTCTATGGTCTGATTCCAAAGTCGAGCTGCCTCTGTTTGGCCGTATTTCTTTAGCAATTTGTTACGGGCTGTGTTTGCGAGGAGTCTTGCTTGCTGATTCAAGACTTCAAAGGGATGACGTTTGTTTAGTCCAATTTTTCCTGTGCTCATCAGATCGCGTCTGATGCCGGCCAGCATCTCGTGCTCTGGTGTGTCAAGAATTTTGGCCCGATGAGCGGTTGCGAATCTCATCATTTTGACCTCGATGTCTTCGACATTCAGCTCCTTCTCAATGACACTTGCCGACGTTCCTTTGATGGCTCCGGATATCCTGAGTAGGCATTCGTATTGTAAGCACTTCAGTCTGTCAAGGTTGTGCTGGGTAAGTCTCCAATTAGGACTCTCGTTCTCGTGTTCCTTGGCCCATTCGATGCCTTCCAAGCCCGATAGACACCAATCAAGCTGCCCACTGTTGCCGTAGATGAACCATGCGGGACAGGCATATGTGATGGTTGGGACAATCTTGGAGACGTATAGTTGTACCAAAGCCCCCAAGGGAGGTCCCCAAGATGAGCTCGAAAACCGAAGCATTCTTCCGAGTTGAGCCTTGACTTTCTGAATGACCTATCGGTACAAGAGTTAGCTATAAGGTTTTAGTTTGGCGCGGTAGCTTACATAAGTAATATGGTCCGTCCATCGAAGTTGACGGTCGATAATTACTCCAAGAATCTTCAGCGTGTCAACAGGTTCGTGCTCAGTGTCGAACCCTTCAATATTTACAATCAGCTTGCAGTCTGGTTCACGACTCCATGGAGCCTTGAAGTGCATCAGATGATACTTCCCGGTGGAGAAACTAGCGCCTACTGAGCCTACCCATTTGAGGATCTCGTCATGAGCAAAAGTCAACGCTTTGCAATTCTCCTCATAGGACGGAGACACCACCATGATGTACGTGTCGTCGATGTAGGCAAAAGCGTAGAATTACGCAGAGGAAAATGGGTCAGGATGCTCCAACTTCCACTCCTCGTTCGAAATTCTCGACAACATCGGAGCTGTGTAGAAGAGGAAGAGGATGGGGGATATGGGGCTTCCCTGGGGAATGCCGATGTTGACCCATATACAGTTGGACGTCATCCCCGGAAGTCTCATGACTATGCTACGGGCACTGAGGAAAGAGGCGACGAATTCCACGATCCATTCCGGCACGCCAAAGTCCTGGAGTACCCTCAGCAGCTTGACGCGGTTGACGCGATCGTAAGCCCCCTTGATATCTATGCTCAAGATCGTCACCTTCAACTTGGGGTCCATGGTCCATGCTGCATAAACAGGATTCAGGACATACTGAATAGCTGTAGTAGTAGACTTCCCGGGCAGGCCGTACTGGGTTCTCGGAAGGAGGTTGTGGCGGGTAACCAGCAGTTGGAGGCGGTTTGTGACAACTTTCTCCAGAACTTTGCCGACGCATGATAGGAGGGCTATTGGGCGCCAGCTACCAGGTAAATGAAGTGGCTTTCCTTCTTTGGGTATCATCGTCGTGTCGGCATGTCTGAAAGCCCGAGGATGGTAACCAAGGTGTAGACAAGCATTGAAAAGATGCTCAAGATGTGGTGTGACGATGTCGCGCACCAGTTGAAGAGCTTCATTTGCTATCCCGTCGCATCCAGCGGCCTTGCCTCGAGATAGGCCAAGGATGATGCTACTGATCTCACCCTTCTCTAGCCCTCTCTTTATGGAAGTGTCGATGATGCGCCGCATGCGACGGTTGATCCTCCTAGGCTTGAGAGGCGGCGGTGGGTCCTTACCCTCTGATGTCTCAGGCCAGATTGCATTGAGCACACAGCGCAACTTTCCGTCATCATCCCGGTGAATGTCAGTTTCATCGTGGATATCGGGAACTTGAGGTAGTTGCTTGGGCTTGCTAAGCCGTTCTGCCACCCTCGACAGCTTATGAATACCTTGAGGATTTGATGCCATCGACACTGTCTTGAGGCGCCACTCAGATCTGCTGTAGATGATCTCGGCTTTGTTCGCCTTCAAACGTCTCTTCCGCCAATATCGTCGTCATCGTGCCGTCGGACTTTTGCGGTACCTGTCCAGTGCCTTTTTGTCTTGATCCATGGCCTTCCGGACACTTTCATCAAACTCCTGGCGATATCTAGATGCAGGGTTGCGAAGAACTGTGGGGACACACTCTTCTATGGATGCAGAAAGTCCTCCACGGAGGATTTGCACAAAATTATCGGCCTCGCGTTTGTTTTCGATAGACATTGTGTGGAGCGATGTTAGGTTCTTTTTGACGGATTGTTGGAGTTTCTCCTCATCCACCGATTTCCACAAACGTGCTGTGGAAGTGTCTCTAGTAGGATGCACAGAGAAGACCGTCTGGATGACCGCATGATCTGATTCCAAACCTCGGACGTCGAGCGGTCGGCAAGACATGCTTCGGTTGCTCAGCCGTCGGCTGGCAAACGTAAGGTCTATTGTAGCACAATCACTGCCAAGCCTGATAGAACGTGCAAATGTGGGAGCCCCAGGGCTGGTAAGAAGCTGTAAACCGGCTTCTTTGTGAGCTGCACAAAGCTTTCGTGCTTTGGGCTGGGACCTGGTGTTGGATTGCCCGTCCAACTTTTGTCATGGAGATTGAAGTCGCCCAGGAGTATATCATTGTCTAAAATGTCGCAGTATTCAAAGAGTTTATCAATGTTGATCCTTCTGTCCCGGTTGTAAATGTTGTGAATTTTTATCACGCCGCTGTCGCGGGTCATCATGGTTAACGTGGCTACCAATTTTTCGTTGCAATTTTTGTGGTAATGCACTCTCCAATCTTTGGTCGGAATTGACTCATGGACAAGGAAGCAACACCGTGAAGCTTAACAGGTTTCTTTTTCTTCTTGGCAAGTTGGTTGGGGTGATCGTCAGCTGTCAATGGACGCGCTGCTGTCCAATACGGCTTGTATCCTGGGAACGGCATCCACGGAAACAGGGCAGGAGGATCCTGCAATGCAATAATGCATGGTTCGAACCTTGTTCCATTGACATGGGACCGCAGTCGGTACACCCTGCCAGGTGAATTCTTGACATTGGCTTGATAGATGATGAATGAAGGGCTATTGCCGGACATCGACTTCCTTGGGCGTTTCCGCTGATTGAAAGGAGCCATGACTAAAAGTATAACAGCCGTGCTGCCATGTGAAGACTCAAGTCAAACTAGTAGAGGACTGATGATGAAGAGGAAAAAGGTTTTTAAGCAACAGCGAAGAAAGGATGGCTTTCGAAAGATTTTGAAGGACTGAAGCGGGGGGTTTAGTGTTGAAGTATAGAAGAGACGGGAGATATCTCGTCATTCACTTTTGTGGCTACGTCTATCTCCTTGGGCCCAAGATACAATCTTCCAGCCTCCCGAACCGACGACACTCCAATCTACGTACATGTTATTGAGAAACTCAAATGTTGAACGTCATCTGAAAGTATATTTTCCTGGACGGGCGGGTACAGGGAAGGATGGAGAGTAGTCGTACCCTCAATAAGGTAGCCAGAAACGATCAGGTCATCGTCACAAGTAAAGCTAGGAGTTTGTGGAAACACTGACATGACCGATTCAAGTGGTGAGGTACATCTTTGTGACATCTCGAGGTATGATGGCAAAGCGTAAACGTCTGATATGATTGAGTAACCCTTTGGAGTATCTTCGATCTCTAAAATTAGCCAAGAATGCGCGGTTCGCATCATGAGTCATGTCATCCATATCATCATGCAACCAACAGGATATGGAACGAAAATAACTAGTCTGGCTTGAGAGCGTTGCTGTGTCCTTCAGCCCCAGTCTCTTTAAAACCGATAGTGTTCCTTTTGGCACGACTGGGAAAGGAACGAAAGAGAATGGCGTAGTCAGATAGATACGTCTCTCTACATATGGCGCGACCACACTCTCATAGTCGCAGAAGTCTTCCTCATACTCAACTTGTACGTTCTTTATCGCTATATTAGAAAGTAAAAGGATGTAGTGATGCCGTACCTGCTTAGCCACTTATCTCTCATCTGTCCCAACCTTATGGCGTTGGCTAAAAGGAACACCCTCGGTCTCAAAGAGATGCAAGTATTTCGTACCATCGAACGTAGGATAGGGAAGATCTTTAGGCTGTAGGACGTCATCATATCATCACAGATGGTTAGACTGGGTAAAACATGCTGGCAACTTGAATCTGACTCTGGAGCATCATGGCATTCCTTCAAAAACCCTAACATTAACTCTGCGCTCAACATGCCTAGTCCTTCAAATCATGACCGTGATACGAATTTTGGTAACGAAAATTTTGCTACACCGCTAACTGGATAAGGCACATCCGGGGCACAAAGGAGACAAAATACCAGGCAAGCGTGGAGTAAGAGGCTTGGAAATACGCACATCCCTGTCAACTCCGTAAAGGTTATAATATTCAATGACGTATCGCCTGAGCGTAGTATAATGGATCATTTGCGACGATTCTTGATGAGAGTCATACATAAAAGCTCGTAGTCAATAGAAATGAAGCAGACCTCCTTGAGAGCTGCGGTGGATTCCGTTGACAACTATAGATGGCGCAATATCCCCAGCAGATGGACTTGTTTATGCTTCGATGGATGTTGATATTGATTTAAAATACCAGTGTATTGTGATGTTGAATAAAGGCTACTTTTGAACTGTAAGGCTTCCTATGAGGCCGCTTATAGAACAAGACAACTTTCCAGTTTTTCAGAGACAGCCTTTTTAAGACTTTCTTCAATAGCCTGTGCAGCACGATCAGTATTATTCAGTAGAGGATATATGACAAACCAATGGTTTGACTTGAGACTGTACCTTGTCAAATACTTCGTTCACATTATGACGACTCAACGAGCTGCATTCGACGTATCCCACCGCTCCAAGTTCAGCAGCTAGTTTCTCAGCTTCCTCTCTTTGTACAGATACCGAACCTTGCTTTGATACTTTTTCAACATCACCCAGGTGATCTCTCAAGTCGACTTGAGTGCCCACAACCACGCAGGGTGTACCTGGGCAGTAGTGGTGGACTTCGGGGAACCAGCAGCCACGTACATTTTCAAAAGACGCCGGCGAGTTAACATTGAAGCAAACGAGGAAGATATCGGTCTGAGGGTATGAAATAGTCCGTAGTCGCTCAGTACTTCCCTGGCCGGCAGTATCGAATATTCGCAAGCGGCATAGTTTGCCCTCGATCCTATTATTAGTTAGTGGCTTTAGCATAGACTACAGGCTACATGGAGACGCCGACGCGGGCCTATGTCGGAGGCTGCAGCAAGTATCTCATGCATTTTGTTTGTCAGTCCTATAAAACGATGGATACATACAATCTGTCAACAGTGTATTCATCGTAAAGTGTTGGAACATATCCAAGTGGGAATTCTCCTGTCGCATAGCTCATGACAAGGCTGGTCTTCCCAACCCTGGGATCACCAACAACGACGCATCTATAATAGTGGCAAGATTAGTTTCAGGGAGCAGGATTTCTTGTGAAGAAGGATATAGTGAAAATGCTATGATATCTGAGGAACAAATTGCCGAAAGAATGGTTATAGATCCGATGGTCAATGCCTTGACGTAGTAAGGTAGTGAACGCACTTTTTAACCGTCGGGTCTTCATTCTTCATCGCGGGAGCTACCATTTCACACTCCTCAAAAGCCAAGCGAAGGATTGCAAGAAGAAAGGCTCTATAATATACAGGTGTGTGTAGATATTGTCATTGAGCTTGATAGAGAAATAGCAAAGATGACGTGGCCACCGGATATGAACACCTATCACGTGCTAAAGGATTGCAGGTGACTAATCCTCCTAGTTTGTGGTTGCCTAGCAAGTAAAGCCCTTTTAATTAGTGCCGATAGGTTACTCTCACGTTGATCTTGGGGCAAAGGCCTTCCAATGGAGAGGCACTACCGCCTTGTGTCGAACTATGTCAATCTAGTTCTTGGATCCGTCTATGAGCACCCGGATGAGTCATCCCCCCTTTATCTTCTGTTTCATATTTACTATCTATCATCCTATCTAACTCACGGAGCGCTTCAACAATAATGCCGCGAGGATTCTAGAAATCGCGTAGGTAATATCGATGATTCTCAATCAGCCTTGGCCACAACTTAAATACTACCTCTGACATGATTGTCGAAACGGCCAAAAGTATCCAGAGGCTTGTCTTTCTATCGAATCGTCCAACCAGTCAACTGGAACCCCTCCCTTTACTTCAGAACAAATACGCTGCACAAATCAAGCCTTTGTACCCCTCACCGAGTAGCTGTATGCTATAATATGATCTAGTTACCTAGGAGGACCAGGTTTGTTATGTTCATAATGGTTATAAAAATCCAGATCAAAACGGCCAGGATGGTCGTGAACCACGAGTTAGTCATTTTGACAGATTGGAGTTCTACCCCAGTTTCATCCGCGGCTTCATCATCAAAGGGACCCAAACGCCAGCGAGCACTACCCGCTTGAACCGTCATATACTTATCACGACATGTGAAGTAAATTAGCGGCGCGCTAACAAATGGTAGAATGATGCTGAGAGCCACCTGTGACCCATTGAGAGCTGCGTTGAGGCCTTGACGGCCCACAGCCCCCGCGATGATGATACTCGGGGTGATACTGATGCTACGGGTGATAAACCGTCGTACCCAGGGTTTGACATGCCAGTTCAGGGCCCCCTCGCTGACCATCTGTCCAGCGATCGTGCATACTATCCCAGCCGATACTCCCGAGAGAAGTAATGCCAGAGCAAATACGGTACCTGCCGCTGGTGAAATAGACTTTGAAAGTAGGTCATGAATACCAAATATGTCTGCTTCGAGGGCACTTGGATTGTTGTAGAGTGACGAGCCGGCGACTATGAGGATGGCAGAATTGACAAAAAGGGCAAAAATGAAAAGGGAGATCGCCAGGTCGAGAATCGAAAGCTTGAGTGAGTGCTGAATTGCTTTTTGAGAAGGGACATAGTAGCCTTTGTCGATACCATCATCCACGACGGAGGGCTCCGAGGACATTGGTCGAGGTAAAGGGCCGGTTCGTTCATCGTACTCTCGCAGGCGGGGCTGGACGATACCAGATCCTAAATACAGACTGTGAGGCATAACTGTTGCGCCAAGGATACCGCAAGCCTGGTAGATGCTGACACCAAGTATGAGTGTGATTGCGATGGACGAGAGAGGGTTGGAACTTACGCCTGGGACTCGATAAGATACTTTGACGGCAAATAGCCTTGAAAGACTTCGCCTGGACTGGCGTTACGTATCAGAGACAATTGAATGCAAAAGCAAACAACGACGCCAAGAACTATGCACATAATGAGCATTTCGAAATAACGCAAGCCCTTCATTGATCCCTCCGGCCGGTAAAATATGAGGAGGATCATAACGTCAAGAATTGAAATGGCACATCCTGCAACCAACGGGATCTCGGGAACCAGGAGGTTTAACGCGATGGCAAATCCGATCACCTAGGAGGTCAGAGAGGATGCATGCAGGGCTACAATGGGAGAATAGCTCACCTCGGCTATGTCTGTGGCAATAATAGCTGCCTCAGCAAAGACATACAAGAAGTAGTTCAGCCACTTCGGGAGAAACGCACGGCAAGCCTGCGCAAGATTAAGCCCGCTGACGGTGCCAAGTTTGATTGCCAGACTCTGCAGGAAAATTGCGAAAACGTTCGAGAGAAGCACGATGAACAAAAGCCGGAAGCGATACGAGGCTCCAGCAGTAATGTTTGTCGAGTAGTTACCGGGGTCGATATAAGCAACCGAAATCATGAACCCCGGCCCAATGAACGAGCCAGCTTTGATGACGGTCTTTTTAAGACGTTGCAGCGGCGTGTCGTTGCCGTTGTCGGCGTCACCAGCAGGAGCTGGCGGGTTGGCGGAAGCGGAAACTCGCAGACCGCCGTCGGAGGGCTGGCCACGGTCAATTGACCGATGGACCAGCCCGGTGGTGGGTTCTCCATGGCTGCTGTCCTTGACAGGAGCAAGGGCTGACACCTGTCCTGATATGTTGGATGACGCCTCTGGGAAGGCGCTGGTGTCGTCTCTGAGAGAAGAGCGGCTGTTGACTAGACCATTGAAATCCTCATTTGTCGTGAGATCACTGGAGTTTGGGTTCGGGCTCTGGTTGTAACCATTATCGCCCTCGTAGGGCTCGTCAGTGTGAGACGTCTTGTTCATCGTGTTGGTGAGAGTGGGGCAGTAGTTGTGGCAGCTGAAATAGTAACAGTTGTGTCGAGTGTATGATGAGAGCAACAAATACTTTCTCAAAGAGCGTTGAAAGGCTTCGGATACAGCACCAAGCTCGGAATATTCCCTCTTTCCTCGGTACAGCTTTTAGAGAAAGGGAAAATAAAGAAAACAGTGACGATTTGACTTCCGGTTACCGGCAGTTGAGGCCCTTTCTATTGGTCACCTGAGATGACTTAGTAAGCCTATCAGCTTATCGGAGACAAACTGCAAGGGGCCCGGATAAAGCGGCAAGGATTGTTATTACATATGAAAACCGTCATGTGATCCGATTTGTGTACTTTGTTACTAGCTGTTTCAGGTTGTCCTAATCTACTTATTGAAATCATGGAATGTAACCTCTCGGTAATAATGTCGACTCAGAGTGAGATATACTCACATTTTTTGTTACTTCCCTTGAGTGTATATAGGTAAGAACGTCGAGAATCAGACCACAATAGGATGTTTTCCTAGCACTAACGTATGTTTTATATCTGGACCCGGAATGCCTAGATGTCTTCCAATGCATTCCCCTCGTACATCATGTACTGGAAAGTTTTCAAGTCATGCTTCTGGCAAAAAATCATGATGCCGCTTACTAGACGGTATTTGAGGTCAGCCGCCGTAACATTTCCGGTTCTCTAGTCGCCGTCTGACTCTTGACGTCTACATCACACCAAGACTAGGTTTTCGGTGATGCGGTACCAATAAGCTACTACCCGCGCCTAGGTAGCCTTCCACTCTACTTCTATCCCAGACGCGAAGGCTCGTTGCTAGGGGTAGCTCTTTACACACTTGACGGTGTCAACCGTATGAATGAGCGTGATGGTGGAGGGGTTAATCATATGATGACCAGGATATACTCATCTGTTGACGAGATGTATCTTACTTATCCAGCATGGCCGATGGAGCAGATTGGATGGTTGACGAAGCGTTGAAATTCGTTGTGTACAAATACCTAGCCAATGGCCAACAGACACAGATCGTTGTATAAATAACTGCCAAGTTCTTGCTTACGGTCCGTGTTTGTGAGTTTCGTTCCCGTTACCCACTCTCGGTTACAAGATGAGTTGTGGATATCGAGGTCCGCAGCTGATACGTCAAGTTGAAAACAACAGCATTGCGCAGCATAAAATACGGAATGCGAAGATACGGCTATCGTGTTGAGATGGACGCTAGCCTAGTATATTCTCCCTAAAACGACCGACCACCCCCATATCTCCACAGAGTGACGACTCTGTCTTTTAGATAAAACCTATTCCTTCCTTTGCTTTGACTACCTGCACATATGGCGTCTACTCAAAGCCTGAGCCTGGTACTTAATTCTGTTCACCCTCGGCGGTGCCTATACGTCTCTCCTAGCTTCCATGAGCGTAAGCCAATCATACTTCCCGTTGGTCGGGTGACGCAAATCTGGTATATCTGGTATATCTGCTTACTTATCTTCAAACAGGTCTTAACGGGCTGAATAGAGAATTGGAAGAGTAAGATGATTAAGCTGGCCTTATGTTATGATGAGCATTGGAAAATCCGGTATTCAATCCATCAGATCCTTTTACAGCATACGTAACGATCCTCTACCTAGCTTTCAAGGCAGCAGGCCAAGTGAAAGTCAGGCTATGAGTCATGTCGTGATGTCTTGAAAAAGAGACAGTTTGACTTCATACAACAGGTAATAATCGTCACCAGTGTGGCTGGACAAGGCTGTGCTGACCACCCACTACGGCTGGATGCCAGTCTGACATGGCTTAGCTTATGCATATTCGGAGTTCCGTAGCATTCATAAGGCTGAGCCAAAATCAACGAAATGATATTAACACAGCAGGATAGCTCTCAGAATTTGTCTAAGTTCATTCTGTATCACAATACAACACGCAATGTTTGCAAATAACCAACCTGCTATTGAAAATGAGGTTTTATCAATCCCACACCCGAAAGCCACTGAAGACCTTTCCCGGGAGATTCTCTACAAAATCATCCAACAAGTCGAAACAGCCAATAAAAAAGATGGGAATGACCTTGAATTTTTTCGTTTCTTTGTCGTCACAATGATCGCCATCTCTGTTTTCGGCGCTTCAACATTTGCAGTTATTATGGGAGAAATGTCTGACCCCGCCGACATATGGGAATCGCCAATCTTCAGTCTCAAAACAGTCCGACTGTTTCTTGCTATTTCGTGGCTTTCCTTTGCTATGTCTATCGCTTTGGCGGGATACAGCGGTAGTGTCCTTGCGTTGATGCGACAGAAGAAGAAAGGTGACCTCGATGACGAGACTATTAAAAAGTGGACGCCTGCTGGACTTGTGGTTTCTGTGGCTTTGCATCTGTTGATTGTGACTGGTTTCTTCTTCATATCACTGAGTTTGGTGGCTTATGTTGGACCATTCGGGTGGGTTATTGTTTCGGTTTCTGGAATAATGTATGTCGTGGTGTTCTGCCTGATTGGTGCGCAGTACAGCCTGATGTAAATGAACAGTCAATGGGTCAAGCATTTTGAAAGTATTAGGGAATCAGTATGGTGCTTCAATTGAATACATTAACACAATACTCTTGAAAGCTGTTATTTTATTACTCAAATCTTTGAAACCGTTATTTTGCTGATACAAGTAAAATGAGACTCTACAAATCATTAGCTGCAGTTGCGCTTAAGCTCTGTCATCTTACTCGGCTATGTGGGGCGCAGTTCTGGAAGGATGATGTGGCTGAAACAAGTAAACGAGTGCGAGGGTGGTATGCGAATCGCAAAGCGTGTGTGACAGACCTGCTGACTTGTCAAGACTGTCTGCTTGAAATCCGACGGACTTACCTGGATATGTTTATTAAGCATGTGGGGGCTGTTTGTTGTATGGGTGTGATCAATCATACTCCGTCTAGCTTGTGACTTTAATTGCACGTTCACGGATGTTGCATTATAAAGGTAATTGACTTTCTACTTGAAATGAATCCATATCTTTACCACTACAATTTCAAACAAGATAAGCTCCTTGTCTCCTATACTCAAATCCCCCAAAGCACTTTTACCAAGACTACATCACAACCACGACAATGTCAAACAGCAGATCAAGAGGTCCACCATTACCTGGTTCCATACCCGGTTCTTCTTTACAAGCTCAGCTAGAAAGCGAGGGCGCCCGAATCGGCCGCAACAACAACCGTCCTCTGATCGAACACATCATCAGCCATGCAACGCCCGGCTACGTCACCAAAGCCGTCTGGCTTCAAGAGCACAGCGTTATCGAGCATGAATATCTGCTCTTGTGCATCAAGACCTTCGATGGAAGACTATCCTGGATGCGCGTAGAACGCACAGGCGACCTTCCCGAAGAGGCTGAGGCCGCCAACGCCATGACAGACCAGGCACAATTAATTATTACTATCGCACCGTCCAGAGAGAAGCTTGTTTGCGGCGACAGAATCCTCAGTGAGGCTGACTTGGACTTCAACAAAGCACGTCTGAGTGATGTCGCCAAGCTCATGTTAATCGTTCACAACGAGGAGCCTCAGTACCATATCCAGTGGCACAACTGCTGGTGGCTAGCTCGGGTGATCATGCAAGTACTTTCGGGGACGTATATGCATAGCAATAAGAAGCAGAAGAAGAAGGTCACGAAGCAAATCAGTGCTTCGCACCAGAAGCATGTCTTTGGTATGAGCGCCGGCGGGCCGTTCGCGGGTCTCGGTCAGTGGGCGACTCATGCGCACTTTAATCGAAGGACGAAAAGGATTGAGGCCAGTTTTTTTGAGCAGGTGAATATTTAGCATCCGGTCTTATAAAGAGATGTAAGGTATATTTTGTAGTATATGTTATCATTAAGGCTTTGTTAGTACTTGATAGTTGTAAAAAGACTTATGAAAGGGACAATAAGTACTTCCTGTGCTATTTCTGTTATATATCCGTTAACTGTTTATTATCGGAGAGCATTCAGAAAGACAGTTTAGACTTATCTCTTTATCAAGATAAAAACGCAACTATCTATAAAAACAAAGCTTTCAGATCGCAACCTCATCTGTATGGATCTAATGTTCACAGAAGTTATAGTCAACACTAGACCACTTGCGTTCTGTTTCCCGTTGAAACTTAGTCCTCTCCTCCATCAACTTCAGCCGATGCTCCTTAGCCTCCGCCAAAGACATAGGCAAGCTGGCCTCTCCTCGAACCATATCCATCAGCTCCGCCGGTAGAGGTGTCCCTTTCAGAACAGCAGCTTGGAGACCCGGATGATCCGGCGCAGCCTCAGATACAATCTTTGCAATAGGATGGAAGATCTTCTCAGGGTCCAAGTTCTTGAATGCGCGCTCCATCCACCAATCTTGCTGCTGGGGTGGTACATTGCCAGTGTTGATGATCCGTGTATGAGGGTCGACCAGCCATAGCGCAATGAAACGACGATGGCCTGGCTTTGTCTTATCTTGTAGCTCGAATGGCGAGACGCGATGGTGAAAGACATTGGGAAACGCAAGCAACCTTCCCTCCTTGGTCTCGACGCTACCATACTGTTGAAGACACTCACCGCCGTTCAAATGTGCACCGTACACCCGTTCCATCCAATTGTAAGAGTCTTGACCTACCAAGTCTTGTAAATCTTCCTGGTACGCGCTTGTCTGCATTCTGAACTTGAGGGAACTGGGTGTAACGTTTTCTGAATCCAGATAGTAGAGAGCTGTGCCGACGATGTGCTCGTTCATCTGGCCTTCCACGTGCCATCCGCCAGCTGGGAAGCTGGGCTTGTCGGGTGTCAATTCGATGGAGGCCATCTTGACGATGACTTGAATATCCTTAAAACGTTCACGTAGAGACTGGCCGGGTTCGGTACTGTAGTCAAGAGCATTAAACTCTGGAACTTCAGGCTGGATCGGTTGCCTAGTCGCCTTCCAGTACTCAGACTGTTTCTCATCTTCATCCATACGGGCATACCTCCTGTCATAACGCCAGTCATATTCACTGCTCTCCTTGTCCAATAATCTGTCAAAGTCTTCTTCCTTGGTATCGTCGATCGATATATCCCAGTTCTCTTCATTCTCATCGCTAGCATGGTGTTAATAAACATACATTACAGTGTAACTGAGAACTTACTCGGGATCGTCAGGCATTCCAAACCGAGACCGTGTCCTGCAGGAACCAACCCTGTGCCAGTCTCGATAGACGGGTATGCAAAAGTCCCAGGCCGGTAGTGCCCTCTCAATGAGCTTCTCCACGGTACTATAGATCTCCCGATGTTTAGTAGGGTGGAGACCATTGATGTAACTCGACAACTGGACACTGCCGTCATCCTGAAATCGAACGTTGGAAGGTAACCACTGATATGTATCGGACCAAAAAGATGGATCGACAGTGCCTCCTCCAATACCAGTACCATCATATGCGTATGCCCTCCTCTCAGACGGGGGTTCGCTCTTGGGTATGACCTCTCCCTTGCCACTCCAACGATCAACAGCATCGTCTACCCCAACTATTTCGTCTCGAAAGACTCGCGTCTGGCCGTAGATGAGTGGGTAAAGAGAGGGATGGACAAGGTTCTGCACCATATCATTAGAGCGGGGATGCCAGTCCGGATCATCCTTCTGCTCGAGCTTGAGCTTATCGAACGCAGTTTGGAGGTCTTCATGGAGGGACTTGTCGATCAAGTTGTCAGACTTGACAACAGACGCGCTAGCATCTAACGTTGGCACCAGATGGGTCTTCTTGAAGAACTCAGCTTTGGCGCGCAGTTCCTTGATACACTAGCAAGATCTAAGTAAAGGATGCAAAATATAGGATGGAAGTCTTACATATTCGAGACATTTCCTGTCAAGGATAGTCTTGATTCTTTTTGGACGGCTCAGATTTACGTCGACAATGTCGTCGTAAAGAGATTCGACTGGAATTGCAAGACCTTCTTGAATCCATTTTTCAGCAATGGCTTCATCAAAGACTTTGACATGCCAATCAGGCTTCTCAGTCAACTGATTCATGACAATCATCATGGCGACTTCCCTGATGAGAAGAATTTCAGAATCAGACCCAAAACAATTGTGGTGAACCCCAATGGGGTAAATCTCCATATTGCGCCCATCGCCGCGTCCATTTTGGTCGTGATGACGAAGATCCAAACCAAGGCCTGGATACGAATGAAGAGACATAGTTATAAAGTGAAATGATGGTGTAAGGTAAAGATGTTGATTTGATTTGAGACTTTTGGGCAGATCAAATGATCTTTATGTACTTATTTGTTGACCGTGCGTTTGTTAGAACCAACAGTAAAACCGGGGTGATTTAGGCAGCCGGTGGATACGCTCCAGGACGATTTTAGGTAAACATGCACCAATCTCCAAACCAACATACATAGAATGTTAATTACAAGTGGATAAGGTCTATTGTGTAATTCCACTAACATTTAGACCTTCCTATCTAGCCTGGCCCTTTGCTTGTCAAGATTTTGGCTCAACGGTCCACTTGGTGCGTCCTCCCTATCCCTATGGAATTCCACCATCCTGAAATCCTCACTGTCACTTAACGTCTCATCATCCAGAACCTTCTGCAACTCACCCAAGTCTTACAAGAAGCAGTGCACGTAGGCTTGGGCACACCTGAGAAGTGTGGTCCATCTAGGTATCGCCAACGCGCAATATCATTGTAACCCTGATCAAGTCCATGAATGCACCGCTTAATAGTGTAATTATTGTTGTTAACGGGAATACCACCACATTGAGGTTATGCTTGATTATGGTTGAGAGTTTTTGCGCAGTCATTTAGAATCTTTTATCGCCTATCAGCAGAACTATGAAAGGGATCAATGTCGTGCCAGCTGTTAGTGGATGCCTACTCCTTCCCGACGAGTGCGGCACATTGCGCTTCAAAAAGCATATATCCTATATTAAGCTGAGCTATAGGCCTAAAGTATTTGGTGTTTGCTAGATGGGGAAGATATTAAGCGTCGTATACTGCTGTATTAGTCTCGGCCATAAGAATATCTCTGGGACGAGAGAAGATACCTAGTAATCTCCATTACCCTTCTGGTCAATAAGTCCGGTTAAGGGAATACTAGAAAAGGACAACAGGCTATCTTTATCGAGATTAGGGAAAGTCTCGTACTTGTAAATCTTGCTGAAATTAATATTGCGCAGGAGGCAATTGAGTAGAGGCTTAACGAAGGAGTTTCGAATTTTCTCGTCTCCTAAGGTAATCTCTATATCCGAGATTGATACACTCACTGCGTGATCAGAAATACCCGAAAATAAGAAATTATCATTCAAAGTGAAATAGAGACAGAAGCATAGAACTAGGTTAAAGCCATTGAGTAGTCTTGGAATAATGGCGTCCTGAAGGATCTATCGTAGACACTGTGGACTTTGAGTATGCCTTTGTTTACAAGGCCCTTAGAGTATCCCGTAATCCAGGTTGGCCAGCCTATAGAGTTCATAATTTCTTGTACTTCATCTATTATACCCATGGGACAAACTTCACAATTAAGTAGGATGATGGGTTGCCCTACCAAATAATCTTACTTAAGATTGTAATTAAAAAGAGATTAGCTAAAGTATTAGGTCTATCAGTTAGCAGGATCAACACATTACCGAGTGGAATTACAGAGACTATAGCATTAACAAGTTCAATAAGGACTTCGACATAGACAGAATAGCTATACACCAGATATCGCCAAAGGATTTTATCGATTTGAACAAGAAGAGTCCTAATATCTAAGAGTCTGGTCTAACTAACAGTAATATAATGAGACATCTTAGTAAACCAACTAGATTTACCATCTCTAAAGGTATGATAGACCTATGCTTTAGACTCTTGTATAACACTTGAGAGAATTCCTACATTATAGATAATTGCAAACCTCGGTGTAGTAGAGACTAAGCGCGCCTGAGTTAGTCCTAAGCCTGCTCTAGGTTAACCTGAGTAAAAGCGGCGACATGTCACATGTATGATTCGTCTGGATTCGTGGCATATAACAGGCCTCTGTAGATGATCAGGGCGCGCGTAGCTGAGTGAAGGGGCCATGAAAGCTCGATGTGACGCTCCCACTACTATCATGCTATAACAATTAGCATCATAGTAATAAGACATCGGAAGGGTATATCCAAGCCAGAAGTTGCTGACGCCTGAAGAAGGATAGAGTTGTTTCGTGGTCCAGTGCAGAAATGTTGGAGGTAGACTTTCTCAGTGGCTTCCAGGCGAGGCGTTTGGTCGATCATCTGCATAGACACTGACGATTGCACGACAGTTGTTGGACCGTGCGATGAGGCAGTCTTCTTTTTGGATTTTCTAGAAGCTTTCGGCATAGGCGGGGCATATCCATCACACTTAATCTTGTCGTTATGGCAGCGTTGGCAAATGGGTTTTGTTTCGTCACGTTTCAAGTGCCTGATTCTGGGGGAGATGCTGTCAGGTTTGAATAATGGATGCTTACAAACTTAGGAGACTCACTTTCTGCGATTGTCCCGACAGACAAGGCAAAGGAGCAACCTACCAGGTAATACACCCCATTCTCGACTTGAGCGTCGATATACGTTTGAATTTGCCTCTGGTGGTGAGGATCTGATTGGCTGACATGATTGCCAGGTATCAGTGTATCTACAATTCCTACGAGTCCGCGAATCAGATCAAGAGAATGATTAGAGAACCCAGTGAGCTTTTGGTTAATATTATTGTCCTGTGTCACTGGTTGCACAGCCCGATATATGTGGGGTCAAAGGGGAATGCAAAATTTACGAGAAATCGAATCAAACCACATGGCACTTGCGCTTAGTGTCAATTAGGCTTAGTGGCCGGCAAGTGGTATCAACCTAAGACCAAGGTCCCTGAGTCTTGAGTGGGACGAGTCTGGGCATTGATGACGTATGGCCAATCATCTTCTGTGCCTGGTATTCACGGCATTGAGAGCCGGATCGACGGAGAAGCAACTGTCTTGGGCGCCTCAAAGAGTACTTGGCGCCAAGTGTGCTGCGCCCGGCGTTTCCGCCGGTGAGAGCAAAACCGATGGTATGTCCACGCGTCCCGATCAGGTATTTAAGGCTGACATGCTCTTGCAACAGACGACTCATGACACTTCAACTTAAATTCATTGAACAACATATACAAATATCATTATGAGTGGACACTACAACGGTCAAAACAATGGCTATTCTGGTGGCGGCTATGGCCAGGGCTACCAATCTGGACCACAGTACGGCCACCAGCAGGACAGCTATCACCAGGGACAAGATCCTCGCCAGCAAGGTGGCTATCAACAGGACTACCAAAGTCGCGGCTATCAACAACACGATCCCAGTCAAGGCGGCTACCAACAACAAGGTCCTCCACCTCAGCAGGATCCTCAGCACCAGGGTCCTCGGGGAGAAGCGTCATCATACTTCGAGTCGAGCAACCAACAATACCAGAATCACCCTGGCCCTCAATCTCCCTACCAATCTAACAACTGGGCTCCCCAAAATCAAGGCAACGGCCAAGACTTTGGACCCGATGGGCAGACCGGAGAACGTGGTCTGGCGGGAGCTCTAGCCGGTGGTGCCGCAGGCGCCATGGGCGGAAACAAGTTCGGAGGAAGCAAGGCTGCAATGATTGCGGGTGGTCTCATCGGTGCTTTCGTCGGTCACAAGGGTCAAGACAAGATTTCGGACTGGAGAGAAGAAAGAAAGGAGCAGGAAGAAGCGGAGGAGGAGGAGATGAAGAGGAAGCAAACTGCTGAAATGCGGGGAGATGATAGGAGATCGTCTCGCCGTCGCAGTCGTTCACGTTCGAGGTCGTCTAGTCGTCACCGCCATCATCACCATCATCATCACTCAAGGTCGCGATCATCTAGTCGCCATGGACATAGACACAGACGATCACGCTCACGCTCCTCGAGCTATCACCGACACTGAAAGAATCGATAAGGCATCGGTTTCTACTACCAGGTGTCATTAGAAGCCATTTACATATTAATAAAATCAACATCTCGTTGACGTTGACATTGACATTGACAATTATAATGAGTCTTTTCCAACCCTAAATCGTCTCCTTCGGGTACTATTATATCAAGCAGCAATGTTGACAGGAGCGCCTGATCCAGCTCTTTAAAATTGGAAAGAGTTTTTTTCATTTCTTTCAGTTCTCGTGTTAATGCATAAGTTATGCTTTAAGGAAGTAGATAGCTGTATCATCTTAGCTTTGACCTGAGGTGATAACACCAGCTGGTGTTTTAGTGGAGATTCGAACTTGGTGTCGCAGTCTATGTTGGTTGAAACCACAGCTGCATAGTTCAATTATCTGCTTTTAGATGATGTTCACAAACCCTTTTCTTACATGGCGTTGTCATTGAGACCGTTAGCATATGTCTCTTAAGGAGATCCCGAATAATATATCAATGACTTGAGAATGACTTTTATGGTCTTTCGATGGGAATTGCCCCCTGAGACTAAACATCTGTATGAACCCGAGAATCAAGAAGCCTCCCTGAGTTCTGTCTTCACCAGGAGAATACCCTTGCTTGGTCTACCATCATGGGTCATCAACCTCAAAAATCGATACCCAAGCCTCAACCTGTCCAAACGAACGCAAGCCCATGCAGCCATAACATCAGGCCCAGGCACATCATTCATGACCATAAAAGACAAAAAGGTCAACTCAGGAACAACACCATCGATGTTGAGGAACTCAATAGTCTCGGCCCCAAAGTCTGGGCTTGTTCCCTTGCTCTTTCGTGTCTCGCCGCTGTACCCGACTTGCTTCACGTCTTCTGGCATGGCATTCTCATCAACCATGGCCGAAAGTGCATCCGGTTCCGTATGTAACCCGATCTTCACGTATGGGATGAATTTGGCAGGGTCGTTATGGCGGTTGAGCAGTGGGAGGTTTTGCGCAGCTACCACAGTGATCGCTATTTTATCCAGCGTCTTGCTTGGAATGTTAACCTCTTCTTGATTGCCATCGGAGCCTGGTCGGTGACGGTATCCTTCTGGTTTGAGAACATATCCGTCTGAGCCCATGAACATACCCTCATTCATTACCATACCTAAATCCCACGACTGCCAGTTGAGCGCAACGACTTGAGCGCCAGCACGCCAAAAGATGACCGGGTCGTAGTTGGACGAGTCTACCCGCATACCGTGTGGATATGTTCGCATGAGGAATCGTCTGTTGTGCAAAAACAGGGCCCTGGGCTTGCGTCTCTGAATAGCGAAAGCTGCGTTCTCCGAGAGTGAGAAGATGTGGTTTGGCATGGAGGCCTCAGGTTGCTCTAGGGATTTGAAGGTAATTCCACGCGTATAAATACCCATTCGGCTCAATCGTGGTATGATCTTTTGTGGTACGACTTTCTTGGCCTTCTTCTCGTTTCCCTCCACAACAACATCCAACATGCTCTCTTCATCTGTGGTCTCAGGCGAGGCTTTCTCAATTGAGCTTCCCTTTTCCGGAACATACTTGACTTTGACGAGGATCTTGTTGCGCAGCTGGTCAGGCGAGGGCAGGAAATCGGACTCGACCTCGGGTGTAGGGAGGAGATACTCGCCCCAGACCTCTTCCATGATGTTCACCATGGCGCTTTGTTGCAGCGGGGAGCAGTGAACTTCGAGGCTGACAATGAGCGGCAGGTCTGAGGTGGTGAAGGCGTGCTCTCGAACAGTTTGGCAGACATCCCTGAAGAGAACCTGCTTGGTCAAGGTAAATCCATGGAGGACCCTGGGTTCGGCATGAATGACGTCTGCGAGCCTGTCGTCCACGGTCTTACCATCGGGGTCGACTGGTTCAAATTTATTCATAGCCCATCGCCCTAATTTGATGATGGCCTTGTCCCTGAAACTCATCTTTGTGGGCTTCACTTCGGTGGAGGCGTCTTTCACATCGCCCTCAGATGCATCATCCAACTCACTGTCGGGTTTCCAATACTTTTCACCGTTCCAGACGTCGATCTCTATGCATCGACATCCACGTAACAGAGCGTCTTTGTATGCTTCGGTGCTAGAGTCGCTTGAAAGCTGGTTGCCAGTGAGGTATGTATTATGGCTTGAGCTGATAAAGTAATTGTTCAACGGCCATGAGAGATCTTGGGGAGTAGCCGTTTCCAGGATATTGCCGCAGGGTGATTTGAGATATGTGATCAGATCATACAAATCCAATTCATCCTTGTCAACCAGATAGCTAGCCAGGCCATCGGGGGGTTCGACCTGAACGTGGTGCATAAAGAGCCCGACCTGGTCTCGTTGCCATTTGCCGTTGGGTCCGGCATATCTGCTGAAAAGTTGCGAAAAATGGCTAAGGAATGATTCCTCCAAGTTTTCCTCGATGCCGTTGCGTTGGCCTGAAGGGTGGCCACCACCAGCTCTATACGTGTCGAGTGGAAAGGGAGCGGTCATTCTTATGATAATAGTTGTATATGGGAATGGTATCAGGAGAGAGGATTACTATGTCAATTAAAAATACAGGCAACAATAATATTTATGCAATCAGGCCAAGAATTACACTCCGGCATTTGCCTTGTCTCACGCTCTTGTTACCATTAACAAGTGGTGGACCCGCAAGCTTCAGCTATTGCTAAGCCTCGCTCTTGGCGGATAAAATGCCAATGAACTGAAACTAACAAATGGGTTGATCGGCATTGAGTTTTTGACTTGGCTGGTGCATTGACATGCCCCATTGTGGCTGAGGTGAGCATTTTACGAAGAACCCAATTTAACAGCGTTTTTATATCTTGTTTTGGTCTGATTCGGTAGGCGGTGAGTTTTTCAATTGCTTTTCGCTTTTCATAGAAATGCATGCACATTGAAGGTCGGGCAAGGCGGACTTGGTGACAGCCAATTACATCTTTTGAGATATGCATGATCCTATATCATTCTAATTCGAGCGATTTTACGCGGAGACCTAGCTTGATAACACTCATGAAGGATGATGGCTAGTAATTACCGACTCCTATTGAATGTGTAGTCCACTACCCTGATTGATGGAGAAGATGGAGCAGCTGTTTAATGGAAACTACCCCGGACACCATACCTGTCTCTTTCTGTGTCACGATCAAATGGCTGATGCCCAACTTGCCAAATAGCTCCACAGCATACTCTAGAGGAGCATTTGACGGAATCGTGAGAGGGTTCTTGTCCAACAAATACGACAAGGCTTCGTCAAATACTTGAACCTCCGACTCGCCTATACCGGTTGTGCCCTCATCCATGTGCAATAGACTTGACAAGCTACACTGCGACATGAAACCGTAACAAATCCCTCTTTCGTTAGTGAGAGCAAACCCAGAGTCAGTGAAGCCTCTCCTTTCCAAGTTCGTTAATTTATTGCGTAAGACCGATCTGGGAACTCGACCATCAGAGGCGACTGTAAGGATGGCTTCATTCGTTATATCCTTTGGAGGAAGAAGCATGTCAACCGTAGCTCTGCCTTCAGCGTTGCGTAGCTGTTGAACCTTTGCAATCGCCCGTTCGGCGTCCAGGAATGGATGACCTTGCAGATGTTGTGCCAGATCATAGACGCCTTCTGGGGTTATGGCATCAGCAACCCATTTGGCTGTAAGGATGGCGATAATGAATGGAGGAATGAAATTGACCTCTCCTGTCAACTCGAACATAATGACGGCCAGACTGAGTGTCATTCGACTCACTCCAGCCAAGAAAGCTGCTGCACCAACCATGGCAAAAATACCGGGTGAGATATTTGGAATAAGCTGCCCTATCAGACGACCAAACAATGCACCAGCATCCATGGCCGGAATGATGATACCAGATGGAACTTTGCAACCAAACGTGATGGTTGTAAGGAACAGTTTGACAAAAGTCCCTGAAATCAGCCATGCATAGTAGGTATCTTTTCCCTCGAGCTTCGCCTCTTGCTGGCAAATCCAATCTTGGCGTGGCTCAGTGCAGTCGACCAATAGGCGTTGCACAACGATATCTCCTGTATCTCTTACCAACACATTTGGGAACTGCACCACGGCCGTGATCAAAGTCACGAGCGCCAGCTCAAAGACAGGGTTACTCTTGATAAAAATCAACTGTCTAAAGGTCTTGGACCATAGAAAGTTGGCTCTGCAAAAGATTCCCCCAAAAACACCGCCGCAAACTCCAAGCACAACGAAAACAAGGTAGTGTAGCGCATCGTAATTGACGCCGTAGTTTGTCTCGAACAGGACGAGCTTTCCAGTTCCTGTCGGGTTGAGTTGCTTCAGCACGGCTGCCGCAACGACGGAGCATAAGCAGCTTCTCCAAAGCACCCGTCTAGGGAAATAAGTGCTGATCTCCTCGTAGCTGAACAGGACTCCGCCGATGGGGGCACCGAAGGCAACTGACAAGCCGGCCGAACAGGCCACGCTGATCATTTCCCTCAGCTTGCTCTGATTTTTTGCGTATTTTGGAAAGCAGGTAGACACAAGGTAACCAAAGCAGGCTGATATATGGACGAATGGGCCTTCTTTGCCAAGACACATACCCGTTGCAACAGCAAATATGGCCCCAACGGCTTTGACAACAAGGACCTTGAGGTCAAATAGATGAGGAATGGTAAAGCCCGAGAGAACGGTTTTGATCTCTGGGATACCGCTTCCGGCTGCCATGTACAAAGTCTTTCCACTAGCCTTCGTACCGTGAGCATCCTGCTCTGTAGTTGGCAAAGGTTGGAGTTGGCTTTCGGTCGCAGAAGCCCCAAGTATTCTCTTGGTAGTCATGGTAATGCTCCCAGCAATAATGCCAAAGGCTAAAGAAAGACCAACGTAAACGGCGTACGCGGAAGCGTAACTTTCGGTCCACGGTCTCCATGCGTGGCACTCTGTGACAGACTTGCAGCAGGCCCGACGATTGAGAAGGATGTTGGTAGTGCAATATCCATCTTTCCAGTCGGCAACTGTCTCAACACTGACATCCACAAACGAGGCTACACAAGCCGTGAGCAATCCGATGGTGAAAGCGGCTATCCATCCCTGCGACTCATCCCAAACCTTGGCGGCTTTGGAGCGAATTCCACGACGCGAGGTGAAGGCATCCCGTTTTTGACTATCTTTTACAAGATCTTGTAGCCTGTCAATAACATGGTAGTCACTATACGGGGGACTGTCTCCTTGATCGCCGACCTTTCCTGCTGAGGAGGAGTTGTTGGCATGGCAGTACTGGGGGTCCAGCAATGGTGTGGTCTCAACTGCTCCGTCGACCTTTCCACAGTCAAATTTGGAGGCCATATTTCGAGGAAAAATATCGAGGGTTTGTGCCCAAGGTTGGCGAAAGAGCACGCTAAGTTCAGGTTTCGATTCAGATAAGAAAAACTCCCGAGGTAACACGGCTTAGAAGGTACAAGACTGAAAATGTTGATATCAAGATACGGCCAATGCGGTTGACTATGCAAAACGTCGTGTTGTCGATAAGTGGTATATCTTGGCTGAAAGTAATTGATTGTTGTCACTTGAGGGGTTTCTCGATCAGGTGCGGTGATCTACCGGTTGTTTTGTTATTTGGATTGGTGATGGAACAGCGCGCGCGCAAAGGCGTCCAAACAATAGCTATCAACGATGCGGCTCACATGGACCGAACTACATATAGTGTGGTGCATACCTGTTCCTATATGAGATAACCTTCGAAATGAGATTAGGAAAAGGCAATGTATTATAGCATTTCCATAAACAGGATATAGAAAAGGCCCTAAGAGCAAAGAATCCGGAAATGCGTTGAAATTTTATCAGAGCCACCTGAGTTGGTTGCACCCTACCTGCATAATCTGGCGCTGTTAAGCTTGGGGAACCCTAGTTCCGCGGAAATATACATGCAAAAGAATTTATCAGGCTGGGATCTGAACTTGGCGGGGTTGAGCTGACCAGAATAGTGCATCAGCTACTCACACAGACATATCCATCAGTGCTAGCTGGACTACGGTCTAAAGCTATATTTAAGATTCACGCCCTGGTAATAATTCCTTCCTTGACTCTCGAGCCGTTCACCCTGTCTATTGTTGAATTATATTTCCTCTACACAGTCTTGTCTTGACGTACAGCAAACGACGTCACTTATCTTTTATCTTTCGCCACAGGCCAAACCGCTGTGGTTTCTAGATAAGGCCCAAGACACAAGACGCCACTATCTTCCATCACCGATAATAAACACTGCCAGAGCAGTAAAGCTGCCTTAAACAATATTTTCCAATAGTGTTATCTTGAACCTGCCCTAGCGCCCGTCCCAGCAGTGAATCTCCCACTACCGATCGTCTGGAATGGGACCCCGCGGAGATGAACCTCGCCCTTATCAGGCGCGACAATGCGAGTAGGGAAAAACAGTTGGCTGCCGTCGACGCTAATAGCCAATAGAAGACTTCCTCCCACGACAACGCATTGTAATCGATAAGGTGAAGACAAGTTTCTACCAAAAAAGGAGAATTATTTTAACATTCGCATCACAGTGAGATAGAAAGGTACAAACTTGACTTGATTCATTTGCTAGTTATTAAACGACCTTCCATTGACTAAAGGTGCATTCGAAGAATCGAAATTCCCAGTGCACCCTTATAAACTCATCTAATCCTTTTTGGCCACAGCTTTGACTTGCTGAACCTCTACGCCTTCAATATTAACACGATTCTCTTCCTTCGCCTTCCACTCTTCTACGAGTCCCTTAAAGTCTGCAGGAAGGTAAGGCGACGTAAGCTCTTGGAACCAGCCAGACTTTCGATGCGTCTCGACTCCAAGGTCCTTCATCAACATGTTGCAGTAAGGTAGACCCTCGAAGACAAGATCAGGCAAATCAGCACCGTAACCACAAGGATACCGCCACTTGCCCCATTGTGTGTGTAGCATGATCTCCTCGGTAA
This sequence comes from Fusarium heterosporum, assembly GCA_013396295.1. Taxonomy (NCBI): domain Eukaryota; kingdom Fungi; phylum Ascomycota; class Sordariomycetes; order Hypocreales; family Nectriaceae; genus Fusarium; species Fusarium heterosporum. Next base: position 224,924 of record JAAGWQ010000063.1, on the reverse strand, counting down.
TCTCCTTGTCCGAGACGGGAATACTGTCGATCTTGCCGGCGAGGAAAGCAGCTATCCAGTGGCCTTGGATAGTGGCGCATGTGGCAGTGCTGACTGTTGAGATCATGCCAGCGAAAGCGAGATCGCGAGACTTGACCATACCTGATGGAATCATGAAGCGGTAGTACCGAAGTGGATCGGCTTCTTTCGGCTTCACATTGAGCTTCGGTTGCTCTTTGAGACCAGGATATAGGGAAAGAACCTTTGCGTCGGCCAGTTGATTGAGCGCTCGCTTCTTGTCAGGAGAACATGCAAGTCCAAGATTGGTATCGGCAAACTTGATGGTAGATTCCTTCTTCCAGCCTGTTGAGCAGATGATGGCATCTGTATCAATGACATTACCAGAGGTAAGAATAGCTCGTCCAGGCTCCAAGGAACCGATATCGTCAATGTGAACTCTAATCTTGCCTTGCTTGACAAGATCGAATAGGGAGCTGTCGTAATTGAGAATGCTCAGACCACTACCAATCCAGAAGGCAGAGTGCCATGGCTTGAGCTTTTGGAGCTCAGGGTGCGAGTCGTAGTCATTGGCAGAGATAACATCTCCACTCAAAGCCTTCCAGAAGTTGTTGACAATAAAGCGACCCACAGATGTACCATGGAGGAAGTTTCGAGCGCCGGCGTACCCATCTGCTCCCCCCCAAGGGCAAGGGCTAAACCAGGTCATCCAGCGAATGTTGAGAAGTTGGTCCAGTCTCTTCTTGAGTGGGGTGACAAAGGGTGGTGCGATCCAAACAGGGCCGTTACCAGTGGGCCGAACTAGCAAATCAACCTCTGCTCCATCATGCACCAAGGCATAGGCAACATCGAATGCCGACTTTGCTCCTCCAACGACAATGGCTTTCCGGACCTTCAGGTTGGGGGCTTCGGCACAAAAGTCCTTTGCATGAAAGAGCGGAAGGCCAAACTTGTCGGCATTCTTATAAGCTGGCATGTTGGGGGTTGAAGTAAGACCAGTAGCCAATACAAGTCTTTGTGTGGTGACGAAACGACTACCAGTGGGTGACTTGACAGTCAACCGCCAGCCAGCGTCTCCATTGCGCTCGACAAGGTCAACTGCTGTATGGAACTGGATTCGATCGTAGAAGCCGAAAGACTTGGCAAAGTCTGTGAGGTATCGGTGGAGGACAGCGCCAGGAATATGGCTGTTGTCCTTGACGCCGTATATCTTTTCCGACATGGGAAAGTCAGGGAATTCGTATGTGCCTTTCATGTTGTTCGACTTGAGGCCTGGGTAGAGTCGGTTCTTGGACCAAGTGCCACCGCATGACTCTGCGGATTCAAGGACAGCGAGCTTGGCATCTGGTTCGATTTGACTGATGGCCTTTGCCGCGGCAAGACCAAACCACCCTATGAAGGTGGGTTAGACAAGTACAGATTGAAGGGAGAAGAGACAACTTACCTGCGCCAACAACCACGACATCGTATGATTCGATCATGGTTTTGGAATAACAAGTAAGGATTGCTGAAAAGAAAGGGCTAAGATCGTGTATCCTCTATTGCTTGAATGAGTAGACTGATCATATATGACAAAGGGGCGAAATACGGCTGCTTTATCAACCCACCCACGAGTCACTAATTACCCCAGACGCCAACCTTGAGTTCAACGCCAGATTACTCCTCATGTTGGTCCTCCATGCGAATACCCGACAGCTGAGCTAAAATGAACCTCTATCAACGCCTCCAAACAGGGATACCAATACTCAGCCAGTACCGTATTGCTGCAACTATCTAGGAATGCCGATAAGACTAGTGATTACCCCAGATTACAAGTTCCGTAGACCTTGTGATACGCTGTTCCGACCCCGCGTGTCAGTCAACGCTTATCGAGGAACGTCCCGTCTGGGGATACCTTAGTGGAGAAGAGATAGGTTCCGAACCCTTCGAATCCAAGTTGTATCTCATATCACAACACTTCTTGTGAAGCCATTCCAGCTGTTAGATGAGACTCGTTTCAATTGAATCGCCTATCGTATTGATTAGGCCAACGGTGTATCGGGCGTCTGGCTACGGAACTTCCGTTCGGAAATTCCTAAGTACACGATAAGCTTCACGTTATGGCTGATCTGCCAGCACGGGCCAAGACGAGGGTCCGAAAGCTTGAAAAATTCGCTATCGTCCTTAGCCGCAAGCGAGAATCCGGGGTCGGTCGTTGTTAGACTCAAGGTAATTGCATTGACCTTGCTCTGTATATATTGACACCAAAGGGCAGCGTCCAGCACCCGATACCCGACTCACAATCAACCAATCAAGTCTCATCATGTACGCAGACATCTCCAAGCCCCCTGCTCCTCTTCCCCAAGCCAAGCCACAGGCAATTGCCGAAGGCATTACTCTTTTACCTCCACTTTCGCGACGAGGCCATGGACCAGGCCTTATTATCCTTAGTACTGACTCGGAGAGACATCTGGAAATAATCGAAGGTGTTCCTTCGGCGCTCGTGAAATGGGCTGAAGAGGGCTATGCAGTGGTTGAGATCCAAGCCAGGGCATTTACAAGGGATGCTCGTGGGATTCTTGACGATGCCCTACGAGCGTTGAGGAGTTGTGATAGGTTTGACCAAGATAGCAAGATTGGGCTTGTTTGTAAGCACCATTATCATTCTTGTACGTTTCTTTGCTGATGCTTTGAATTGTAGCATACGAACCCCATCTATGGAACCAAATAGCAGCATTCTTCGGCAGCGATGACAATTTAGTGGGCTGCATTATCTACGCCAACGATACTGACAAGGCTACTCTTGAAAAAGCCAACATCCCCATTCTTCGCCACATCGCCGGTCCACCAGCCATTTTAGAAAGGCGTAATGGTGTAATAACATATTCCTACTCCAGTGCCAAGTCCCACCGTTTCGCTGCGCCTTTTGATCCAGATTTTGATTACAACATGGAATCGCTATCTCATACGAGAAACTTGTCATTTTTGAAGCCACTCGCTAACGGCCCCTACTTCGACCTTGAAGCTATCTGGGATGAGCATACGTACTATGAGTTTGCAGATAGGTCTGTGGAGCACACCATGAGCACGATGGTCGATCAGCCATATGTCAATCACGTTCCCACAGTAGGTTTAACCCCATATGAGAAGACAAGCGCTGATATGAGTCTAGCTCACCGGCGGCATCGGTCGCGCTTCTCTAACAAAGTTTTACCGGGACAATTTTATTTTTCAGAATGCAGCAGATACAGAGCTTGAACTGATCAGTCGGACAATCGGCATCGATCGTGTGATTGATGAGTTTATCTATAAATTCACGCACGATAAAACTATCGATTGGCTGTAAGTCCCCATTATCTATCCGGTGGTCCATGCTAAGAGTGACAATACAGGATACCTGGTGTTCCCCCCACTTTTCGTAAAATGGAAGTGCCATTTACAGCGGTGGTAAATATTCGCGGAGATCGTCTTTACCACGAGCACATTGCGTGGGATCAAGGCACTGTCCTTGCTCAATTGGGTTTGATGCCGCAGTATCTGCCATTTCCCTATTCTATTGAGGGTCAAAAGCCGGGAGCTAAGTTTGAGTATCGCGTGCCTGTTGTGGGTATAGAGACTGCTGAGAAGATGAGGGACCGGAATTCTGTACCGTCAAATGAGTTGTTCAAGTTTGAGATCCGCGAAGTCTAAGTCGAATCTTGTCGGTTTTCTTCTGCAAAACTCTGGAACGCAGTGTGCAATATCTTGGCGTCTGATATAATTAAAGTTGAGGTCTATCACAAACGGGATGTATGCAATCTGCAAAGCTCTCCATCAATTATTCAAAATAACCCTAAAATACTGTGGGAAGGGGTACATATAAATGCTATCTTGATTAAACCTTGTTTCCAGTACAAATCGCTGTTTATAAACGATGTGTATCTAAATAAAGCAGTAATTTAATAAGATTGCTAGCTACCCTACACACGGCTCTCCAGTGGTAAAAAGTTGTCTCGACACTCACCTTGCACCGGGACCCACATGCTCGATATATCCATTGGATGTAAACGAAGCAAAGATCTGGCACTAAGCTCAATTTAGGGTAAGTAAGCCAGGGGAGTACTTGTCAACCCTTGGTAGGTTCACCAAGACAAGAAGTACTACTCCGTACTCAAGCTTCTTATCGTGCTGCTAATCTCGGTCTAGCAGGCTTTACCCAGCATGGGTCTCAGGTGAATCCGGCGCTAACGACAGATTCAGCGACAGGAACAGAAGATAGAGAGATTAATGATGAAATCGCCTTATCTCAGCTTTTGCCCCCTTACCACCCATGATCCGCTTTTTCCCTATTTCCATCATCCTTCCACACATTGAGGCTCTGCTGGTCACTCACAAGCTGTCTTCATAATTTCACATTTTAATTTCACAGGAGCATATAGCAAATCGATCTTCTATCGCTTCCAGTCACCACTAGGCTCATTCCAATCGATGGCCCAGGTACGGGAACCACGAGGGGTCAAAAAGTCAAACACAACCGGAGAACCAGGAAAGCGCAGAACACCATACGCCCTAGTTGCATGTGAGGCCTGTCGGCGTCGAAAAGGGAAATGCGATGGACGACAACCATGTAGATATTGCGCAAGTCGGAGCCAGAACTGCACCTACAGCACAAACCTTGAGCATGATGAATGGCAGGCTTCATCTAACGCAGAGCCAAGCATTACTATCCCCGTTCCCACTATCGAGAAGCAAAGTGCGGTGCAAGACAGTACTGCGGCGAACCCATTGATACCTCCTCAGCCCAGCCAAGCAGCTATGATGGACATGCTGTCAAATCTTCAGGCGCAACTGAATAATCTCGCAGCTCAAGTTCTTCCAGCAACCCGAGAACAACCAAGAGTTGAGAACAACCCGCCGTTGATACCAGTCCCTATCATCACCAACTACACTGAAGACAACAATGATGCCAACAGCGCCTCAACACCAAAATCATCACGAACAGCAACATCTCAGAATTTCTACGGGCCGACATGTCCGGATTACGCGTTGAATGTGGGGCAACTGAAACTACGGCGAAATAGTTACTCAGGTCCACCACTGCAACACCGTCAACTACAACTTGCTAGTATCCACGAAGATGAAAGATCCGACGAGGGAGATGGCAATGATGGTCATACCACGCAATTCTCAGATTCACCCCGGACATTTGATAAAGGCGACCCAGCCATGCTTTTGACCTTCCGATCAGTCATTGGACTTCACGAAGCTATACAATTGCTTTACGTCTACCAAGAAGTAGTCGGAGATCTTCATCCCGTTGTGGATCTTGATGCACTCATTTTGCAGGCTCGGTCGTGGTATGCAGACGCGGGCGCTGGCGTATGGGATGTCCTGGCAGCGAGTACAGGAGCAGCCTCGTATGAGTTGCTGTTGGTCTTGAATCTGTGCTTGGCTATAGCGTTACGCGCTGATTCAAGACCAAGCAACTCAAACACCGAGAAACTCCTAAGGGATAGCTTTCAAGATGCCGTCAACGCAAAACTCGCAGCTCCGGCAAATAGCATCAGGCATGCGACAATAATATTCCTAAAGGTCAGCATTAGCTTCTTTCGTTGGGAGGTACGGACTAACTCGGTGGCAGGGATGGTATGACTACTTCCAAGAATCTCCACGCTCAGCTTGGCGAATGTGCGGGATCGCAGGCCGTATGCTGATGGAACTCGGATTACATAATTCCGAAGTCTTTAAGCATACCGTCAAAAATGAAGCTCAACGCACGGAAGCTTGTACTCTGATTAGTAGTATTGTTATACTTGATCGGCAATGGAGTTATGCAACCGGCCTACCCACACACTTTCAAGAAACAAGTTTCATTTCAATATCAACCTCTGTAAGACAAGTCACGATGTCGCTGTTTCTCAAACTCACATATGCAGGTCAAAACCCCATACCTTAAAGCGATGCTCTCATTCATCCTCATCAGCGATCGTTTTAGCGAGCCGATCTCTCACGCCGCAAGAGGTGAAGGATACAACGACGAGAGCTCTTTTGAGTTGATGAGCTTCCAAATCGAGCAGTGGAGGAAAAAGGCAGTTGGTGATTATTCCGTGGCCAATTGTCAGGCGTGGTATACGGATCCATCGACAAGACCGCCCACATGGGCCATTCTCCTAAACCTGCGTGCCGAGTCAGTTCGCAGTCAAATCCTCAAACCGTTCTTCTTTTCAGAGCTGGATATTGAGATAACCAAAAACCACGTCAGACCAGCTACTGAACGTGTCTACGATATTATTCATGTTTTGCATACTTTGGACGCCACGACAGACATATATCGCAAACAACATCCGTTCTACCAACACATACTGGCCTGCACCGCTGGGCTAGCATTTCTACTCATTGCCTTTATCAAACAAAACAGGGACACTATGTTACCAAGCCTGACACCGGATCTGATTGAATCATTGGGCGGCAGCTTTAGTATGTGTGTCGATTTGACGACAAAATACAGCAACCGATCCCAATCAGCTCGAAGGCTTGCAAAGCGCTTAGTCGAGATGAGACGAAATCTTCTAAGTCTAAACATACTCGATGCTTCTAGTCCAGGTAGTCATGAGGGCCTGGATAATGTCACAGAGTCTATCCGCCGAGCGAGTATTTCACAAACAATACCCGAAAGATTGCAAATGTACTCGGACTACTCACCACCTACGAATGACCAAGTACCTGTGGGGTATGCAATGTCGGGACCTGTTATCTCGGATACGGATATCCAGATGGCTTGGGGGAATTCACTGCCGCTTCAATGGCCTATCGGCGACGTCAATCACATGTTTTCCGAAAGCATTTTCTAGCGACGTTCGACGACCAATACAAACATCGTCATTTGTAACTTCCGCTGTGGCTGGCGGATATGGGCGAGGTCGGTGCTGCATCCGGCGGTTATGTATCAGTGCATACCCGCTAAGTTGTGGCGGGCCGACAAATTATTCCGCTACCATTCTTCGAGAATACGGAAAGGCCTGGAGAACAGGCATTATCACATACCGTGTAGTATGGGAGGAGTAAGCTTTACAGAAGTTGCACCGTATCTCATACACCTGATACTTTGCCAAGATCGATTTATTCATAATATAGTAATACCAAACACCACAATCTAGTTCTCATAGCTAATCAACCCATCAATCGTACCCGCATGAAGACCACCAGTGATCTGAATATCCGCGGCCGTAGTATGTCTGGCCGCATCACTTAACAAATAAACCACAGCACCTGTGAGATCATTCTGAGTGCTCAAGCGCTGGTTGGGCGGCGCCATCCACATCTGCTCTCCCTCTCTCTTACTCTTATGCTCTCGAACGTTTCTTGTCATATCCGAGTCAACAAAGCCCGGGGATATCGTGTTGACGCGGATATTCTTTGGCGCCAGCTCTACTGCCAAGGCCTTGGAAAGCATCAATACGCCACCCTTTGACGCGTTGTATGCCGCCATTCGGTAGCCGGGTAGACCGATATGTGCTGATTGAGAGGCGAGAAGGACCATGCTTCCGCCAGTCCCTTGCTTGATCATTTGTCGGGCCGCTAGTTGAGCCACAAAAAACGTTCCGCGGACCTGATTTTGTTAGTTTCTCCAGAACAGTTGTCACTTCTGAGAATGACGCACATTAATCTCTTGGATGCGAGTGAACTCGTCCCAAGTCTGATCCAAGAACGGCTTATCGATAGCGATACCAGCAGCTGGGACAACCCCATCGATTGACCCAAACTCCTTCAGAACCTTGTCAAACGCAGCATTGATGCTCTCTTCCGAAGTGACATCAGTTGGGATGTAAATAGTCTTTGTGGAGAACTTTTCGTTCAATGTGTTGAACTCTTCAACAGGCAGTTTCTGAATGTCCAACACAGCAACATTGCCGCCCATCTCACAGATGGCGCGCGTGCAAGCAAAACCAATACCCTGGGCTCCACCGGTAACGATGTAGTTCCGGCCGCGGAGCTCAAACATGGGACGGACATTCTGGAGAGGTTCTGGGGCCATGATGAAAGATTTGAATAGATGAGGAAGATAGTGTTGCACGGAGACTGTTTTGGCGTTAGATAGTAGCAAATCAAGCTGGGCTTATTGTTATAGAAGCTGTAGATAATAGCCTTTTGCTCGGTTATCTCTTTACTCTGTACTTATCTCCCGAAGCGTTGCAGCCGGAAGGTGGAGATGGATCCACCTTCCGGCACTTCGGAATGGGTCTCGGCCTCTCCGCATTCGTAATTGACTAGAAGCCAAGACTGGATACGCTATCAACGGTCATATTTGGTTGTTGGAGAAGGTCTCTATAATTCCGTTACTCGGGCGGGTACGGGGTAGAGTGTTGCGGGCTTTATCGGTATTTATGCACGCTGGTAAATTCGCGTGTTTTTCGTATACATCGCTGCATTACATGCGAATTGACCAACGCAACGCTCAGTCAACAGTCGACAATGGCATCTCATCCACCTGCTGCTTGTTGCACCATTGTCAGTCTTCATGAGTTAGTATTCCTCTAGACTGTCTGTGGTGCCTAAGAATGCTAACTATCTAACAAGAGGGACACCTAAAGGCACCAGCATTGTCATCGAGAATAATGTCAGCGCCTACCTAGCCAAGCCCTCCTCTGGGGATCTTACTAAAGCTATCTTATATCTCCCAGATATCTTTGGCATCTGGCAAAACAGTATGCTCATGGCAGATGCTTTCGCCACTGAGGGTTACGTGTGTCTAGTAGTTGACACGTTCAATGGCGACCCGGTTCCATTGGAGATGCCCAAAGACTTTGATATCATGAAATGGTTGAAAGAGGGGTCTAACGGAGTCAATCCTCACACTCCGGAAGCAGTTGATCCAATTATTGTTTCAGGTATTGAGTATCTCAGAAGCATTGGTGTCACTGAGATCGGCGCTGTGGGATACTGTTTAGGAGCCAAGGTTCGCCAAACTTTACCCTTGAGACAACGCATCATAACTAAAACGTCTACAGCATCTCGTTCGCCACTACAAAAGTGGCATTCAAGTCGGATTCATGGCCCATCCTTCCTTCGTAGAGACGGAGGAATTGGCTGCCATTACCGGGCCCCTATCTGTCGCTGCCGCCGAGCTTGATGACCTTTTCACTACCAAGAAGCGTCACGAGAGTGAGGCCATCCTGTCTGAGTCAAAACGAGATTTTCAAATCAATCTTTTCTCTGGAGTTCACCACGGCTTCGCCGTCAAGGGGGATCTGAATGATAAAAAGCAACTGTTTGCAAAGGAACAGGCTTTTGCTCAGGCAGTTGCCTGGTTCAAGAGATATTTTCATTAGTGTCGCGACGTCAGGTGGCAATTTGAGACGTACATGTTTTGATCAACAAGTATTTGTCTGTTTGTGCACATGGATTGTAGATAATTGTTGATAGTAGGAAAAGAGCGTAATCTTCTTTTATTTATTTTATTTTTTGAAATAAATATCAACACAATGCGTAAAAGTTGCTATCATTTTCTTCGTAGCCAGTACGAGGCGCTGTTGCTGATTCCCAGTACCCGGTCAGATGGGAATGGAAAAAGGGGTATTGAAGTTGTGTTGGTCGCAGATATTTTTCACATTCTCAATTGCAATTTCCCTGTGCAAGCCCAGTCCAATAATTGGTTTTCTGGCCATTCAACTCTTGGGGATTGCAAGCTTAAAGGCTTAAGTGTCAATATTCAAGACATTACGTGGGGCTACTAGCCTCAATAAGGACAAGCGACAATACCAGAGGCTGCCTGAGATTGGCCCTGCACAACGCCACGAGTAGGGGGAAGATAAGGTGTGCGCTTCATGACAACCTTAAAGGAAGGGTTTTCACCGTCTTTTTTATTTCCGCTGTAGTGTTCACTCACTCCCAAAATGTCGAAAGAAAAGATGTCAAATCGAATGCTAACGACGACCGTGTTTGTCGTCAGTACAATCCTTATTCTGACTCTGCTCGCTTATCACAGAACCTCCGATTTCCGCGCCATCATCCCAATCACCATCCAAGATGACGTTCAAGAACCGACCGAGCGCTTCATCATCGCCTTGTAAGCACGCTGTTGTATTCAGTTAGTCCAATGGCTTGCAGTTGGCTGACGGGTAAAAGCGGCGATTCATATTCTCGCGCCGGGTTCAAGATGAACACCTCATACATCAGAACTGGCCCTCGCATGCATGACATGAAGAAATTCCAGCGACCAGAGAGGAAACTTGTCGGCAGCCCCCGAGCTGAGAATCCAATCGGCAATCCAGAATTTCCAGGAATAACATCGTCTGGCGGCAAGAACTGGGCTATGTACATGGCGACTGAGTTCAACACCACGCTCACTCTAGCCTACATATTTGCACGGTCGGCTTCAGTGGTAGATGCGGAAGTAATCCCGCCCAGAAGGAACACAACCTTCACCTTCGCGCATCAGATCGCTCAGTTCAACGAAACTATTGGCCACCGTCCTGATTATGCCGCCTGGACTGCCAAAAACGCAGTTGTCACGATTTGGTTCGGCCTCAATGATTTGTCGATTGCGCTGGGCAAGGAAGGCCAGGACAAAAACCTCCGGGCAACGATTCGACGAATGTTTGAGCTGACTGAAATCCTTTACAAAATGGGCCTTCGAAATTTTGTTTTCATTGAGATGCCACGTAAGCCCTTTTCCACCTTCCTCCAAATGCAGGCAATTGACAGTTATCTAGCCGTGGAATTATTGCCATCACACCAAGCAACAAAATTCAGGAATGATGGCAGGCATGAATTGTACTCGTATGCGGAAACCGTATGGAACAAATACCTCAGAAAAAACACTCTCATATTCCAGCAAACTCATCACGATGCGAAAGCCACGTATGTAGAAGTATGGGACATATTCTATCAAGCCTTCATACAGCCCGAATCATTAGGGGCCTTGAACTCAACTTGTGTTGACCCTGAAGGCAAGACCTGTGTAAGTTCTCCCGATCAAGGCCCACATCCTCTGACTAACTGGTGATAGCTCTGGGCCGATGCTCATCACCCTGGGAGGAGGATTCATCAGCTCATCGGGGCTAGAGTAGCGGGGAACGCATGGGGGAATGAAGATTAGAATTTAGACTTGTTTGTATTAGACTTATTGTCCCAGAACCGTCGTGAAGAGATCGCGTGCCGGTAGTCAGAACAGCAATGCTGAAGTGCCATTTTGCCCTGAGGCGATTGCTAATTGCAGCATCCAAGTGCCACTGATAACTTGTAACTACACTGGTGCTGGATTCGCTGACCCTTGGACCTCGACTTTTTCCACCTTTGCGTCTCCTCTTATCGCTACCAATAAATCTTCGTCAATCGCTATGCCAACATAAACCACTTTCTCCTCTATGAAAGAATATACATGATCGATATGTGATTTGAGATCGTGTTTGATGGCTTTCGCGTGGTCATTCAGTGAGTGTCCAGGTTTGAGGTAGATGACGTAGGAATCTTTTACCCGGTTGTTGGGAGCGAGATCATCGTTGAGTAGAGGTGCCTGATATGTCATGATGGGCTCGTGTCTAACGATAGAACCCCTAAGAGCCGTGAGTAAATATTGTTGGTGTTGGATGTAGATATTTGCGAAACTTACAAGTTCGTGGACTCGTCTCTGGTGCCAGTTTGGGCGTTAACAGTAATTACTCCACCAAGTGCAGTCAACGTTAGAATAATATCCCTCAACATATGTGCTCAGCGACAGAGACACTGGTCAACTTAAGTCATGGGTTAGGTGCTAAGTGATTTTTCTTAATATTAGGCTTATCTTTGCCTATTATGTTTGCTTATAACTATGAAACTGATGGTAGTCTGTTGAGGCTGTGTAAGGAGGGCTTATACAGTTATATAGGGTACCATCTAGCCTCGTTGTAGGGATGTTGACTTAGTCATCAGGGTCGTGAACGAATCAAACGGTCTGTATCATACTGTCAGACGGGCTCAGACCTGATCCTGTGAGATTATCAGCTTATGCAGGAAACAAACCAATCAGAAACATTGATCCGTGCTTAGACGTGCAATCCTACACAAACGTACTAGGAGATCTCTAGGATGCTAGATCGCTCTCGCCCTGTCTAATTAAACTGTCTTACTCGGATGGAGAGAACAAGAAGTGGGCTTAGCAAATTCGCTGCCCCCCAAAGACAATGGTAAATATTGTCAGAGTGGGATCGTGGCATCCTTTCAACTCTGTGCATCTTTTAATAGCAAATTGTAGTGCTCAATCGAATCCTTAGACCAAAGTACCTTGGCTTGGAAAGTCTCTCCACTATAGCTTACAAGATGTAGAAAATATGTCTTCGATGTTGTGGCCGATTGAGTATATAACTATCCTACAATGTCGCCAAGGTTCTATGCTTCTAGACAAGAACAGCTTATAATTACATATTCACTTCTTCTAATTCTCGGCACCAAATCCATTCGTTTATCTCATAACCATGAAGCTCTGGCTTACCCTCTCCATCCTGCCTTGTGCTCTGGGATCTTTACTCCCACGGGCAGAGGTACCTGCTCCGTAAGTTGACTCTAGAGCATGATGATATTCACAGGATCGCCATCAAGTTTGGATTGCAAGATGTCAAATACAATTACATGCTGACAGTGGATTTATAGGCTCATTCGGGCAAATGCAGAGTTGATAGAAGATGAGTACATCGTGGTACTCCATCAGGGTCACACCTTGAAGCAACATTTCGACCAAATCGGGCGAGACTTAGCTGCAAATGCAACCTTGTTCTATCCAATTGACTCTATCAACGGGTATCGAGCTAAACTTCCCCATGACCTTCTTCATGATCACATCCGGTTTGACCCAGGTGTCGAATTCATCGAACAAGAACAGACGATCAGCCTCATCAACCCCGTCGCTGAAGGTAAGGGTAAAGTCCCCGAAAGCGACTTGAGTGAAGAGAAGCCTGGATTTGTAAGTACAATAACCCAATAAGCTCATGGGATACCAATTGTGCTAATTTGTACTTTAAAAGGTCCATGGCCTCTTGAATCGTCTGCGTAACCTCCGCCGAGATAACTGATGGCACTGGCAGATCAACCACCGAGAAGGTGCCTGGTATGATGCTCAAAAGACATATGGAAAGAAGCACAACTCCATGTGGTGGTGGACCAAACAGAGATGGGAGGTTCTAGACGGCGCTGGAGTAGGTTTTACCTAATCTGTCATTCCTCCAGGTGTTTTAGAAGCTGACTCTGCTCATAGAAAGGCGTCTTGATCTATATCGTCGACACGGGCATGCGCCTCTCCCATACGGACTTCCAGGGGCGAGCTGTCCATTTCCGAACAGGAGATGCAACTTCACCTTACGTGGGTGGTGCTACAGCCGATGATAAGCATGGGCACGGGACGCATGTGGGCGGTATTGCGGCTGGCGTACGCGGAGGTATGGCACCGTGGGCAACTCTCGTCAACGTCAAGATCATGTGCGCGGACAAGGAGCCAGGCTGCCAGGGAGGCAGAGGTGGTGGACTCACTCAAGCAATCAGTGACATTACATCAGAGGTAGGCTCAACAGGTCCATCCATATCGCTCGTGCTAAGATTTGACACTAGCATAACGAATACAAGAAAGGGAACAACGCTCCTTCAGGGTGGAAAGGCTCGGTCATCAACCTATCGCTCACCACAGGAGATTCCGAAGCTCTCAGACGAGCCATGAAAGCAGCATTTGATGCGGGTATTCCCATCGCGGTTGCAGCTGGCAATGACAAGAAAGACACTGTGGACGTGGTTCCGTGCAAATACACGGAATCAAGCGTCTGCGTGGCATCCTCCGACATTGACTATAAGTTCTCTACAAGGTTTTCCAATTTCGGTAAGGAGGTCAAGATGATTGCTCCCGGAAGCGAGATTTCGTCTGCTTCCATCGAAAATGACAAGGCTTATTCGTGGAAGTCTGGTACGAGCATGGCCTGCCCTTGCGTCGCTGGCGCCATGGCTATCTACGTATCCTTTGAGATGATTGATAGCGACGTGAACAAAGTTTCCGATCGCCTTGTCAAGAACCAGCTCGTTGGAATTATTTCAGACGTCCCGTCGGACCCCCCAACCGCCAACAACTTTGTCAACAGTGGCATTAACTCTGTCCTCAAGAATGAACACGAGCCTTACTATGGCGCGCTCTCAATTGATCATCCACCTGGCGAAGCCTCGACTGATTCAGATGAGAGCCAACAAGTCCCTAAGGACTGGGAAGAGGACCCTGACGCTGGTCCAGGAATCGAAGCTGTTGGCGTTGAGAACAGTAACCCTGATGCTGTCGTGGTTGTCACAGAGGTGTTTACTGCTCCTATTGAGACAGTTGGCCCCGATCCCGCCTCTGCGGATGACGTTGGCTACGAGGGAGACGATATCAGTATCAATGAGTCGCCTCCGCCTGAAACACTCGAGTGCGCTCCCACCGACACCAACGGCCCAGTTATGGCCTACGGATCTATCAAATCATTTGCGGATGAATGGTGTGACTCTTTAAACCAGGGAATAGTTAATCAAGACAACCTGCGCCAAGAGCAAGTCAAATCGTTTGGCAGTTCCACCGCTGGATCAAAGCTCACTGATCTTGTTTTCAGCGCTGAGTGGATCGAAGATGTTATTGGAGACTATCCTGAGAGAACTAGAGGCACGGAGCCAAAGCACTGCAAGGAGGCCATGCTTGAGATACTGGACTCATGTGGCGGTAAAGATGGAATGGAAGACGGGGCACCGAGGTACGGTGGCAGACAGCAGGGGGATGAGCAGTGTGTAATTTACAAGATTGAGATTGTCGATAAGGGGATTCAAACGAGAAAGAGAGGCCAGAGCAGGGCTTAGAATGAGTCGCTGATTTAGTGGGAGGGTGTGCAAGCGTACTACAATAAAAATACCGGCCTCTTAGTTCTTGTTTAAGTCTTTCCTTAGTTACTAGCATATTCTGTTTTGAGTCTACCACTAGCTGCAAATTAACAATCTGTAACGAGTAAGGCTTAGCGACGTGTTTCCCGTTTCATCATGACATGCTTCACTTCTCTTGTACTAGAAGTATGGCTCTAGAGACTTTTAGAATAGTGGGATGCATTCACTCGATTTGGAGTTGTCATTGAATATTCGTTTGAGATAGATCAAGCTCAGAAGATGACAGATGCATTAAGTTTACCACATTAGCGCACCATAGAGGTTCATCTGACCTGTTTACCTGGTTTGCTTGCTCAGCTCATGCACAGACCTTGATCCGGAACGTTTCTCAGTGCGGGGGATGATGCAGACATCCCTACACTACGCGCAAATCCCTTCTCAGACGGTAAAGACTAGACCAATGTAGGAAAAGCTACCCATCACTCGGGCCGAACATGGTGTCTGCTGCGTGGAAGACAGGACAGCGACAAATAAAAGACTACCCATTCATCGTAGCTAGCATTAACTTAGATAAATCTGACGTAACTAAAGAGCGGAGGTTCCGCGGTAGCGTCAGGCCACTGCATCTGTAGACTGACACGAACGTTGTTAATTGACCTGGGTATTGCCGCTACGAGAGGATAAAGACTCTTGCAGTACCAGCAATTGAGTTTTCCTTCCAGTCCTTCCGAAATCTACTAACTGCTGGGTCTCGTACATCTTTTCATCCCCTACATTACCTTGCGTTCTTATCTGGCCAGAAAAGATTCCATTGCAAGTATCAAACGGTACCTACCGGAAGAGGTCTGCCATAACAAAGCCAGATTGGAGTTTAGTGAGATGATGTCATCGGTACGTGAGGAAATCAGCCAGGAAACAAGTCGACTCACATGTCACTTGCATTCTGTTTAGCATACCTGTTGAGGAATTCGAACACTTTGAGTTAACACTTTTTGAGCAGCATGTCAAACTTATAATTTTAGTACTTCTCTCGTACTTCACAATCATCGTTACTAGTATTCAAACTCAGGATCGAGTAGAGAAATGCCACCGCCGTCACAGCAAGTCTAGCCGAAAGGTTGCAGCCAGTGAACATATCTACCAGACGTCTTTCCCCGGAGTGACCTGGGACGAGGAAAATTGGCGTCTGAGCACGACGAAACTGGAACAGGGTCATTACCAGGCTCGAGGATCAGTAGCAAACGGCTATCTGGGCATCAACGTTGCAGCTGTTGGGCCATTCTTCGAGATCGACGTTGACGAGGAAGGTGGTGTCATCAATGGTTGGCCGTTGTTCTCGAGGCGCCAGACCTTCGCTACTATTGCCGGCTTTTTCGATGCCCAGCCCAAAACAAACGGAACCAACTTTCCCTGGCTTTCACAGTATGGCTACGAGAGTGTCATCAGCGGTGTCCCGCACTGGAGCGGCCTTGTTTTGGATCTCGGGGACGATACATATCTGGACGCAACAGTAGACAGTCGCACCATTCACAACTTCACGTCTACATATGATTTCAAGGCTGGAATCCTTGAGTGGTCGTACGAGTGGAAGCCGAACGGTAAAGAGGGTTCCTATCATATTGCCTATCGCCTACTCGCCAACAAGCTGCACATCAACCAAGCCGTGGTGGATCTGATCATTACTTCATCGACTGACTCTGAAGCAACAGTTGTCAATGTCATTGATGGATACTCTGCAGTGCGTACAGACTTTGTCGAATCCGGTCAAGATAATGAGGGCGCCATCTTCTCAGCCGTGCGACCAGTTGGAATCGCCAACGTTACCGCTTACACCTATGCACAAGTGGAAGGCTCCAACTCTTTGGACCTGACTCGCCGTCGACTGGTACATGACAAGCCATACGTGCACACTAATGATTCGTCTGTCGCGCAAGAAATCCCTGTCAAGTTTTCGGCTGGGAGACCTGTCCACATCACCAAGTATGTTGGAGCTGCTTCTTCTGACGCTTTTGATGATCCCAAAAAGACGGCAAAGGAGGCTTCCCGCAAGGCTCTGGAAGATGGATATGATGCGTCGATACTTTCACACGTCACAGAATGGGCGAGTGTCATGCCAGATGATTCTGTTGATAATTATGCTTCTCCCGATACTGGCAAGCTTCCTGATGACGAGTACATCATCGATTCCGCCATCATCGCCGTCACTAACACCTACTATCTACTGCAAAATACAGTGGGGAAGAACGCAGTCAAAGCCGTATCTGGAGCACCAGTCAACGTTGATAGTATCTCGGTCGGTGGTCTCACATCCGACTCATACGCTGGGATGGTCTTCTGGGACGCCGAGCTCTTTATGCAGCCTGGACTTACAACATCACATCCCGAAGCTGCGCAGCGTATAACTAACTATCGTGTGGCTAAATATCAGCAAGCCAAAGCAAATATCGCCACTTCATTTGCTGGCTCTCAAAATGACACTGAATTTTCTGCATCTGCAGCTGTATATCCTTGGACAAGTGGAAGATATGGCAATTGCACTGCGACTGGCCCTTGCTGGGACTATGAGTACCATCTGAATGGAGACATCGGAATATCCATGGTTAACCAATGGGTAACAACCGGAGATACCGACTACTTCAAGGAGACTTTGCTTCCCATTTATGAATCCGTGGCAACCCTCTACACGGATTTATTCGAGCGCAACGGATCATCCTGGATGATAACTAATATGACAGACCCAGTACGTGGCCTCAACTCCCTAATCTTCTGATACTGATCTATAGAAACCAGGACGAGTATGCTAACCATGTCAACGCGGGTGCATTTACCATGGCCCTTGCTTCAGAAATCTTGATGCAGGCCAACAAGATTCGCCGACAGTTTGCACTGTCGGAAAACAAGTTGTGGGATGAGAAAGCTTCTGATGTCCTACTTATCCGAGAAAACGACATAACACTGGAGTTCACAACCATGAATGGGAGCGCCATCGTCAAGCAAGCAGACGTAGTTCTGATGTCCTTTCCTCTAAGTTACAACGATAACTACACTGACCAAAATGCACTGAATGATCTGGACTATGTATGAATCAAACCTCAAGCTTATGATCAACCACTAATTTTTGCTTTTACCATCTAGTATGCGAACAAGCAGTCTCCTGATGGACCGGCCATGACTTGGGCAATATACTCCATTGTTGCAGGGGAGCTGTCCCCCTCTGGCTGCTCAGCGTACACTTACGCCCAGTATTCCTACAAGCCCTATACACGCCCGCCCTTCTACCAACTCTCTGAACAATTGATTGACAATGCTACAACTAACGGCGGCACTCATCCTGCGTTTCCGTTCCTCACTGGACATGGCGGTGCTAACCAAGTGGCCGTGTTTGGCTACCTCGGATTACGGCTGATGCCCGACGACGGTATCCATGTTAACCCTAACCTGCCACCCCAGATCCCGAACTTGAAGTACCGCACCTTTTACTGGCGAGGTTGGCCTATCTCTGCCTGGTCAAATTATACCCACACTATGATTCAACGACACAAAACTGCTGAACCTCTTGATGTTGCGGATCGTCGATATGCTAACAAAAGCATCACTGTCTATGCGGGTCCACTTGACCATCCTGCGCTACATCATCTTTCTTTTGATGGTCCTCTCGTTATCCGTAACCGGCAAATTGGAAGTAACGAAACTATTGCCGGCAACCTCGCTCAGTGTCGACCTGTGGCATCTTCCAATTCGTTCGAGCCAGGCCAATTTCCCATTGCCGCTATAGACGGGGCTACTTCTACGAAATGGCAGCCCTCGAAAGCCGATGAAGTCAACTACATCACAGTTACCTTGGCCGAGGAACATCTCGGAACTATGATTACAGGCTTTTACTTTGACTGGGCCGAAGCCCCTCCAGTAAGCGCTACCGTTATCTTCCACAACAGAACGATCGAAAATACCGCCAAGGCCTTTAGTACACCAAGTACGCCTCCTGGCTTTGATGTTGTCCTGTCGCTGAAAGAAATCGCGCAATCGGCCCCGTACAACATCAGACATACCAACCTGAACGCTATTGTTATACCCACAGGAAACACCACCAACATAACTCTTCCAAATCCCGTTCCCTTGACTAGATATGCTTCATTGCTCATTATTGGAAATCAAGCCCTACCGGCTGTTGATGTCCGAGCTAAAAATGGCACAGGGGCGACAGTTGCTGAGTGGGCACTTCTGCACTGAAAAGACTCGCCAATATGGAGAAGGCCATGTTATGTATACATTATGCATAGACTAAAAGTAACATTGTAGTCAACCTGTCACTCTTCAGACGTTGATCTTCAAGGGAAATCGGACAAAACCCTCAAATTCGTTCTGTGTCAGCGAGAGAAGTCCTCTCAAGTCATTGTCGCGAAGAAGTTTGCAGTCTGTTTTGTGGTTTTTCTCAACCCACCCTACTTTCTGGCAGGACTTATTGTAATCGGGTTAGTAAGATGAAAGAGTCTTGCAGGTGGGTCATGGCAGTCTTACTCCGTTACAATACCAGAATAAAGAGCACTTCGCACACTTCATCAGAGAAGCAGACTCTTTGTCGCACCCGTGGCATCTCTTCATGTTATTGTTTCCGGTAGAGAATTGATGCACTCGGTCGCTCAAAGATAACATATGATCTAATGATAAAGGGAATATCTGATTGGAGGGACGAGAGTGATTAGAGGCGATTCGAGACTCAAGCCATGTAAGAGAGTGGTAGTCCTTACCTTGACGAGTACAGGGTTCTCAAGACGGATTCCTGGTGGAGAAAAGGCAAATACATGCTGTTTTGCATAGAGAACTGCAATCGTGTAGCCTTTGCGAATCTGCGACTGTTGTATTTCGCTGCCGCGTTTGTCAGTATAGAAGGATAGCGGGACTATGTTGCCGGCTACGTCCTTGACCTCCATTTGTAGACGAACAAGTGTCACGAAGTCAACAATCTCTGCCAAAAAGCACCAATGTCGTCTATGCTGGTTGTTTACCCCGTTCCTACTTTGGAAGAAGTCTTCATCCACGTCGCTCTCGTCAGGCAATTCAAGAAAACTCTGAAATATCGCTTGATTGCGGAAGACTCCTTGCTGTTGGCTTCCATTATTCATATCTCTCCTCCACAGCCAGTCTTCAAATTCATTCACATCAAGCCCTGAGGGAATGTCTTCGACGGAAGTCCTCCAAGCTGCCGATTTTTCGAACATCTCGTAGCTTGCAGGATTTTGAGTAAACTGCTTGGCACTGAGAACATTTGGACTGTCTCCATTTCCTTGAGAAGTCCATCCAGTAGCCGCTCGCTCAAAAAATACACGTGCCCTGGCTAAGTCCCCATTAGCAGCGGTAATCTGGGCGGCATCGAAGAAGGCTCTCGGTAGTCCGACACCATCAGGGCCATGTTCATTGTAAAGTCGGACTTGTCTATCCACGTAGCCAAGTAGTCGTTTCGGGTCCGCCAAGATCCCGGTGGGGATATCTCGATCGATACGTCGATCCAGCTCTAAAATCTCGTCCAGACGTCGGTCGCTTTCGGCACTCAAATGCGGTGGTAAAGAGCAAAGTCCACATGTGCAATTGAACCTAAATTTATCGAGAAGCGCTTCGTGACGGGTTCTACGATTGTACAAGGCGCCAAGATAGGTGATGGTGATTTCTTCGTTCTCATCAATATCTCGCAATGCATGGACCGTGTGTCGTTCGGTCTTCTTATTCCAACCCTTCTGTGC
Organism: Fusarium heterosporum; assembly: GCA_013396295.1. Classification (NCBI taxonomy): domain Eukaryota; kingdom Fungi; phylum Ascomycota; class Sordariomycetes; order Hypocreales; family Nectriaceae; genus Fusarium; species Fusarium heterosporum. The sequence continues at coordinate 204,375 of JAAGWQ010000063.1, read as the reverse complement.
GTTGTTGTCGCATGCGTGGTTGATACGGCAGGCCGCTAGGAAGATACCACTCCCACTGTCCATCGGAAGCCCATTCGTCCGGATGATGCCGAGGTATTGCGAGGTGGCCTCTTTAGGATAAATGTTGCGCATGGCTAGAAAGGCCTCGCGCTGGTCGGAAGGAAGTGCATCAACTTGTTTTCGTATGGATTCTCGTAGAGCCGGGCTGTCACTGGCATATTCTGGGACGGTGACGACGGGCTTTTCAGAGAGGATCCTAGTGCCCTTTGGGATCTTCTGCGTTGCAATGAGCCCTTTACCCTTGCCAGGAACCTCCCGAAGGGCGATCATGCCATTGCCGACCAAACCTGCCATGTTGAATAGTTTTGTCGTCTCAGGTTTATTTTCCGAGAAGCGCGTTTAGTTGTATGATCAAGGATAAGGAAAGAAAAGAAGAAGACGCAAGGTGCGGCTTTAATAACTGGGTTCAGCTGGTGGGCCTCCTGCCGCTGACGGGGGAGAGACAACAAGCGCCTTACAGAAACTTGGTTGGTCGTGCTTCTGCATGGGTGCCCAACTGGAAGTGATTTTCATGGTGGATTTCCTGGTTACATAAGTCAAGGAGTAAAGTACTTCTGCTTGGTCATCTTGGTAATCACAACTTTGTTGGTTTGTGAAGATGTCATAATATAATCGTCCTACGCCCTACCCATCGACCGACGTCAAAGCCTCCGCAACAAATACTCTTGATTGATAGCAAATCAATCTTGGCACAGATTGAGGATCAATATCCGGACTCGAAATAGATGATCGAGTTCTAATGCATGTAGTATTCAATCTTTGACATCAAAGAGAAGCTGGTATTAGACCAGATACCACGGACGAGTTTTCATTTCCAGAAAGCATACGTGACGTGTGTCGGTAACTACCGTTTCACCTGCCACAAATTCGATTGTTTGGGTTAAACGAAGGTGGCCAGTCAACTGTTGCAGGCTGGTGGTCTTGGTAAGTTCTACCTGCCCGAGCGTTTTCAGGTGATCTTTTCTAATGTCTTGGAAGTTCAGATCCATAGAACTTCGGCAACTGTGGAGTGAAGAAGGACTAGACATCAACAGCAATAGTAGGCAGGTCTGCATACACGCTATAAGAGCGTTGTAGCAGAATAATCTGTAGATCAGCAGGAAGAATAGCAGGATACATGCATTAACCGTCGGAAGAAAAATAAAATTGAGCGTATATCACTGTCACTAGATGATTATCATATAGTTTATAATACGCAATTCAGGTTCACACGGCTGTATCTAGTGATAGTACATTCAATGGTCAAATTACGATCGAGAAAGCCAAGCCACTGGTACGGCAAACTATCTGAGCGGCACTGTATCGGAATTTCGTGGATCTAGCTCTGGTAACGTCCAGTTCCCCCTCAACGTGTTCTTTAACGACGTCAATGGATTCCACCATGTAAACGCCTCATGTGTGCGTAGCACTCCGTGTCCTGTGGGAATGTTGCCATGCATACCCAGCAAATATGTGTTCCACAACCTCTACAAGTCATATGATTACATCCCTCGGACTTCTGGATAGCTGTAGTACATTTAGGGCAATCCTTTATACCTAATTCCTCCTTGACCTTGATGAGGCGTTCGAGGTCGTCAGAATTGTTGCCTCTGTTCGTCGCACAGGACACCCCCGGGTGGGAATCATGACAAGCTGTACAAGTTGATGTAAAGCACCTAGCACAGGTGAACAACGAAGGCACCTTTCCAGAAACAGAAACCCGATAGACTTGATCGCAATCTGGCGTCGGGCAATGTCGGAAGTCAGCTGGGTGACGACGGATGAATGAAGCAAAAGAGGCCTCAAGGATGTTTTCAAATGTTTCCGAGAGGAGAAGTTGCTGGATCTGTGAGATTTCGAAGACTTTTGTGCAAGTCCCTGAGTCTCCAACACAACATATTGAGAAGTCGCCAGGTTTTGTAGCTTCGGCTTCACACATGTTGAAGAAGCAACCGCTGCAATATGTGTGTCCACAGGAAGTCCGCAGTTTGTCTTCAGCCTCGTCAAAGCAGAGTGGACAGTCTGTCTCGAGCCTTTGTTCCTCAATTGATGAACCTTTCTTCTTGTTGTTCTGGTCGCCAGATTCGATTTCCTCGATGAGCTGATGAAGAGCCTCAGCAGCTTGTCTAAACTGATCTTCGGGGCCAAAAGCCCGGAAGTTTGAGGCCCGTACATCACGTATAATGACAACCTTCAGGTCGCGTTCGATTTTCTGGAGCTTTCTGTAAGCATTCTTACCGAATTTAAGGTGACTGTGCCAAATATTCTTTCCATCGATTGTCATGACAGTACCGGCGATGATATGTTCCAAAGTCCTTTTCGCTTGAGCTAATTTTTCACTGTCTTCACCCTCGAGTTTCAAGATTCGGTTGAATCCACGCTCAGGTAAGTCAGAATACCGTACAAACTGGAGGCTCCAACCAGGTTTCTGTGCGTCGATTCTTTTCTTCACGGCCTCATAAACACGAGTTGATACCTTGAATTTGACGGAAGTAATGAGTTGAACGAAAAGCTTTCCAGCGCTGTTGAATGGCAGCTCTTTTCCGTTGAGAGAAGAGATGGCAGCTTGAGCATGGGATCCCTCAGTAAAGACGGCCTGGGCTTTGATCCGTCTGGCGGCAGGATTGTCGTAAATATCCCATCTTTCTAGTTCCCCAATCTCGTACAGCATTGACTTCACCAATGTAGAATCCATTTCCATGTCAATCTCGTAGTTTAGATCGCCCATGACAATTCTGAAAGGCTGGTCAGCCGAAGGGATAATAGAAACGATATCATCCTCCGTGATGTTGGCATTCAATCCAATTAATTGGAACTTCCATCTGCCATCTTGCTGATCTGCGTCCAGAGCAACAAGAGACTGGGTCGTGACTTTCGTTCCATTGACCTTATATCCTCCGTTTTTGAACTTGAGAAATGACTTGGCTGCTATCTTTTTGTTTGTATAGTATAAGTAGCAGGTTCTGTTAGGTCGATGCCACGAACAGCGGACTTGTCTGTTGTCAACCTGGCCGAAGTGAATTCCTAGAGGGATAGGAACGCAGATCGAGTTGACTTCCAAGTTTGGAGGATCAATGCAGGTGTGCAGTCGAGCACAAGCAGTCTTTGCAAATGCGGGGTCTTGGACTTTTACGATAGCAAAACCGTTGGGCATGTCTCTCGGTTTTATGTATCGAATATCGCTTGTCAATACGGTGATCCCGATGTCAGAGAGCAAGGTTTTGACAAAATTTGCTGAAGCGGTAGACGGGAGATTCCGTATCTGAATGGCGGAAAAGTCAGAAGGGAATGACACATCCGTAATTGCTGCTCCGTCTCCAAATTTAGCCCAGGCGCCTCCAAGCTGACGAAGCCAGCTCTCAGTGAAATCTTGATCCTATCACGTGTCAGCTATCTTTGCAGAGAGCTTCCAATGCCATAACAGCTGTGAACATACTCCTGTTGTCTCTGGCAATTCTTGCGCCGAGGTTTGATCATGGGAGAAATTGCAAGCCTCTGCTTTTTTACAGTGACCACGAATAAAATATCTGCAAGGCCTCTGAGGTGGCCGTGTTGGAGGTGTAGCCGTAGCCCTTGCGTGAGAGAAGCGGCAGGCTGTGCCCTTTGTACATGTTCCACGAGCATAGAACATGCAAGGACGGGGAGGCTCTATCCGTGGTATCTCGGGCAGGTTTAACGCGTTCTCGTAGGCTTCGTCATAGTAGAATGGTTGTCTTTGTACCCTAATTGCAGGTTCCGGCTCAACAGGTGGTGGGCCGATCTCTGCCTCACGTCCAAAAATATTGCCCATGGTGTATATTCCAGAGGATATCACTTTTGTGTGATGTTACGTTTGCGAGATGGGGGCACTTTGCGGTTTATGAGATTTTTGGTCAGCTCATAAAAGTGGAAGAAAAAGGCTTCCCTACATGCCAATTACCTTTCGCGGCCAGCTAGCCATGCGGGAGGCCGACCAGACAGCTGGTCACATTATTTTGTACGTCATGGACGGGGCTGGCTCAAGTCTCCGCATCTTCCTAAGTATATATGACATAAGATAGACTATGAACGACCGGTGGATTGATGATCATGGTAAAGTGACACGCTAAATGCCTTTGGGCCCTTTGGCAAAGTTCTAATTCTCTGTTGGACGACATATAGGCGTTGGCGTATCGGGTAGGTTTCTGTAACCAGCTGATAGGATAAGATAAGATAAGATAACATTAGCAAAAAGATCTGTTATAATGGAAATTTCCACATTTCTCAGGAGATCTCCGTTACTAGGATCTCATTGGACATTTTTGCAAAAGTAATCAATAGTGCGATCGATAGCGGATCAATAGCTTGACGCATAATTTGAAAGATAGACTGATCCGATCCACATGTGAGAAGTATAAGAAATACCATATAAACACCATGAGGCTGTTTATTCTTTAGAACTTGTTCCACTCAGTATACTCATCTTCGTCATTCGCCATCATGATTTTTCCCAAGTCCCTGGCGATTATATTAGTCGCCTTCGCTGATGCCAATGCGGGACCATGTCGTCCCTCAACCTCTGACACAAGCGGCGTGATGACTACTACAGTCACAGGCGATATCGAGTCAACAGCTACAGTCACTACATTCCCTACCGACCCCACTGAGACCTCGACTACCACAGCTACCGAGTCCGATATCACCACGTTCTCGACTATCACTGATCAAGAGATCACTCCCACTGGCACAACTACCATTGTTGTCAGGACTACCTCTGGGGTACCGGACGGTGACTCCGACCAGTGCGCTCGTATTCCTAACCCCTACACTTCAGATAATGGTCCTGAATTTGAGCTCACTTGCGATCGGATATGGGGCACCTACGATGAAATTGATACATTTTATGACACCACTTTCGAAAACTGTGTCAATGCCTGTAATCTGAGGGGCGTCTGTTCATATGTGCAATTCGAGGGTGATAGCAATTCATGCATTATCATCGGAGACCAATACGAGGACCCCCTGGACCAACCTGGCTCCTTCATTGCCAGGAAGAAGAGACCCGTGTTTCCCGATGATGGCAGGCGGGTCAGGTCGTTCTAGACAGTCTACCCAATAGTACCTAGGTAGTTGTTCCCGATCTGCAGAATTGCCAAGGGGGGGCTCGCCATCTGTCAGATGTCCGTAAGCTCTACAAGAATCCCTGAAAATTACCGAAATACTTTGGAAAGGCGAATCATATTCACTACTACATCACGAGATATCACGATACGAAATACTGAGCTGTCGTTAATATGACAACCACTGATACGCTTCTCCGCTTTCACCAATTTGTTGCCTCAGATCCTCCAGCTGCGAGACCCCATCATTGTGAGGCACTGTTTTTGCTATGCTGTTGATGCTTTCCAGTGCAGATAATCTCAGATCTGACCATGGGATAGCATTTGGGTTGACCGTGTAAATAATTTCTGCTTCGGTTGACCAGGCTTCACCGCGATAGGAAGTCATGAAAATTTTCACAATTGCATCAGCTCAAACGTCATTAGGGAACCGAAATGGTCATACTTCCAGTCGACAAAGTCAAAGATAAAACATGGCGGTGCCGTGGCCTCGCTAAAACCAAGGAAATTGTGTAGGTATGTCGACTTAGCAATGCTATCCCCAATAGGAATAGACAATGGGCTTCCAGAGGAGAAAACAAAGTTCAAGGATTCCAATAAAGCTGCTGCCTGCCTCTTGTAAACGGCTTCCAGTATGGATGATAGGAAAATGACGCTGCTAACACCACTAAGCGCGATAACTTTTGCGGCAATTTCAGAGTTGACTGAGATGTCAGCAGGACCCCATATGGCTTGCATACCATTTCAGACAGGAGGAATCAGTTGAAACCAACCCTCTGCAGACTTTGGATAGTCGAGTGAGTCAAAGCTGGGATGAAAGGGAGAAATGAACAGACAACTAACATGAATACCTGGCATGGAGACATATCATCTAGCCTCTTCATGCTCGTGATACTCCAATATGCCGTCTTTCTGTTCAAGGTCACGATGCATGTCTTCTGTCATGACCGATTGGAGTGTGTACACAATTGGTTTCAGATTGCCTGAGTTTTGCACTCAGTGACGAGTTCTTGGAGATAATCGTAACGCACCTGTTGACCTGGAACTGTGGAGAATCATGAAGGGTCTTTGCATAGTCTCAGCGTGGGGTTCAATGACCCCTGGGGTACGGCACGATAGCTGACGGTGCATCCAGGAGTATGGATAGTTCGGGTACTAGAATAAGCTCCAGGTCATACGAATAGTGAAGCTGTTCCACTTAATGTATTTATGACTACCTCCGATACAATCCGTGCATATAAATTCAATCATGTGAACGTGAAATCGACATTACTGGCATTCTCCTTAGCTCGAGTGAGACTACACCCACAAAGTAAGAACTAGTGACTCTTGAGGCCGCAACCTCGACTGAACCTACCCAAGGACAAGAGAAATGTTTTCCAAATTCAAGCTTTCCCATTCCAATGTTCCTACCTTTCCACTCGCAAGTCGGTATGCAACACCATTGACCCATTCGATCCAAAGTACTAGATAAAAGTCCTGTTTCGTAATTTGAGATGTGTACTCCTTCTTGTTTGCATCCCACGTCTTGGAGCATGTTTTTAGTTTACAAACTGCCGCGACAACAATTGGCAGCCCTAATCCACTCCCATATTCTGGAAACCGATCTTTAAGATCCTGATTTACTGGATGCAGTTTTCCAACGTGGTTTCCAACCCCGTCATAAAGCCGAAATTCCCAATCGTCAGGAAAGTCCACGTTACCAGTGTTGAGTCGATAACCTGATAGCTGAGCTTGAACAGTTTCGCAGAACAAAAATTGGGTCTGCTCCGGCACGGAGGGAGGTGTTGAGACCTGTATCTCATGCACAGGAAATGGGTAGAACCACTCCAATGGCTCGCCATTGTGTTCAGGCATAGATTCGTGCTTAAAAACGTATCTGTCACATCCTTCGGGATATAGGCGGGGCTCGCTCTGCGGCGGTGGCTGAGCGGCGACATCTCGGCGGGACCACCCAGGGGGCATAGGCTTGGTGAAATCTTTATAGACATCTCGATTCTCATACCACGTCGACCGGATTCTTCGTCGTTTCGCTTGTGGACAGGTTGGCGAATTACTTGCATACCACTCCGTGATAGGAAATGCTTCTTCTATAGAGGATTGTCGCTTGTTGACCCGAATCGCTGTGTCGTTGCAAGTATTGATCGAACCTTTCCACCCTAGCCACGACCACGAAGGAAGATCAGAAGAGATGAAACGATCCTCGATGGGTCTTGTCGAAAGAACTCGACGCTCAAGTTCACGACTGAAATACGGTCGCCAACATAGACTATGATCGAAGAACATTTCTGGAATCCCATAAACAAACCCCCCTGGGAAGGATCTGCTGAGAACTGACAGCAGACCAGAGATAGCCGGAAGAGCATCTTCGCTAAAGGTCAATGATCTCTGGTTGTATGCATCGATATACTTGCCGAGAAACCATTCATCTGGGAATCCAGCCATCAAAATATCGCACCCAGGGCCGACCTCATCATCGATCTCAGTATATAAAGTCGTCTCCTCGTGCCAAACGCTACACGCACATACCCAGTGTAGCTCTGAATCGCTAAATATGATTTTTCTCTTTGCCATTGCATACTCCTGAAATGTCCAACCTCTACTATAGTACGGCTGTGGACGACTAGCAAAGAAGATCATCTCATCCAGTCCGAAGGTATTTCGAACAATGAGTTGCTCGTCTCCAAAGGGTATGACGTTTTGTCTCATCTCGCGAGGGCATGATAAACCCTTGATCCCTGGTAAGCCAGACTCGGAGTCACCATCCGCAGCAACAATAGTCACGACGGCATTCGCATAGATAGCGCCCATCGATTGAAGTTGTTCCAAAGCAGCCTCGCGATCATGGTGAGTGATACAAAGAGAATCAGCCCACAAATATCGTTCATCAATAACAGAAGTCAGATACATGGCTTGGCGAATGAGTGGCGAGACACAATTTGAGAACTCTTTACTGGCCAAGGCTGCAGGTTGCTGTAGCCTTGCGAAGTCGGTTGAGAAAATAGTGGGTTGAGCATGCTGTCCATAAGTGTAGCTTATTGCCACATACCTGCTGGCAATGTTCCCGGGAACGATACATTGCTGCTGTACGTCGACTAACCAGGCGACTCGAACGGGCCAAATCTTGAGGGGATTGTCGCATTTTATACCGTGGTTTGAGGTGCATCTATCCATCCATTTCTTAAGAATTTCAATATCCGCCCAATCCACATCTAACAAACGCCCTTTACCTGGATGGTTGGGAACATGATCTTTGTTTGCCAATAGTAAGTACCAACACAAACCAAGGTCAGACAAAGATTGTATCATGTTTACGCTGGAATTTTTACGCGGTTTCTGCAGTCCCATATCATTGTTCCCAATATCATGACCGTGGGGATCCTCAGAGTGGACATCAATGAATCGTTGTGCCAGTGGTTTGTGATTCGGACATATGATAGACTTAACGTCTTGGTGAGATCCAAAGTTGACCTCGGACGCAGATTCAGGATCTGCGAATTGGCACCAAATGGCTTTGCAAGTCGGACAACTGAGTGCCCATTCCGGGACCCTGTCTGTAAGGCCTGAGGCTGCGGATGGTGTATTCATCATCCAACAAGGCCGAAAAAGGAGGATATCAGGGAGTGAAGAATGTACTCTAGTGATGGTGTTGATGCTTTTCCTTGTTGGGCCCATGTTTCGAAGAGGGGTAAAGGTCCCTTCAAGTCTTCTCGCATGTTTGTTTTGACTATATGAGTCAGAAGTTGAGGATCATTGGTACATACGACCAAAGGTAGTGGAAAATACGGGATCCCGTCCGCTCTCCCATAGTCAAGCCACTAACCGGCGGATTAGTAGTTGGGTCGGTGACGACCAGCGAATCCCCGCTGTTGTATGTTTTTTGCATTTTTGTCCTTCCACGACTGTTCTCCATATGTAATCCGGTCAAAACCAAAAGTCATTCGACAACTTCCCAAGTGTAACGCGATGGGTTTCTGCTTGTTGACGGGGTGGGCAGTAATCGGCATGCCTAGATCGCTATTCCTGTTTCATACCGAGACGTCACCGCCTTCTGCAATAGGCCAAGTCAATTGACAAAAACATACAATAACGCGTCCACGTGGTACAAGATCGAAACGAAATGGTTCTTCTTGAATGTTCGTAGAGGTAAATGTCTTTTTGACCGTCAAGAACCTCGGATATCGTCCAATATATATAAAATCTTCGAGTTCTCAGCCACCTCATATTACACATCATTCCATTTCACATGTTGAGCATTCTGGTGTCTTAGTTTTACCACTATACTCCAGTTGCTGGAAATATTTGCTTGTCAAAGATCCCATTTTTGGAATAAAGAGGCGGAGGGTCAGGGTAGGTCCAGGCTTCCAACCTACTTACAAACCACGCAGCCAGAGTCTTCTCTTCCCCCGACGCTGCAATTTGCGATCGGTCCCAGCTTCAGCCCGCTACCGGTAGCAATGCCTCATCTTGTGGCATTGAGCTAGAACGATACTTCCCGTCTTTTCTGAGTCTCATCGTATTGGCTGATTCACCTCAGCTGGAGGTAATTTATTGGTTGAGGACACTCATACGGGGCTAGTGGACTAAGAGACCGGGAATGTATTTTCTTTGAGTCCAGGGTAGGCAAACTGAGAACAAGCAGAAATTTCTGGGCTCTCGTGTGAGAAAATCAGTAGCAATGAATGCAACGTGAAAATTATCGGAGACTGTTAAGCTTCATGACAAGTGAGTATCAATCAACTCAGTTAATTGTAAACTCTATTCAAACACGTTGCTTCTCTCGATAACTTCCCTCAATTGTCATTAGGCTGTGCGCAATTCTCGCTATAGACACTATATGGTACATTATGAGCAATATTTCTATCGGCCGGACGTCGGTGAACGACTCTAATTACACCAACAAACACTGTTGTAAACAACCTATTATTATCTGGTAAAATGAGACTTATATTCAGATGAGGATCCGAACCCAGATGCACCAGATTGTCTTCCATGTGATTAAGTAAAAGTGGAGAGACTACAAAATTCCGGAAAGAGGCCAAAAGTCTCATTCAATTGCACAATCGGTGCAGTACTAGAAAATACAACTGAGAAAATATGTGTAGCGTCTCGAAACAAACAGGTGGCTTCTTGCGATACTAGATCACATTTTCCTCATCATACTCCCGATCAGCGCGTGCTGTTTGAGCTGAGTCGTCCAAATGCAACTCAGAGGCACGAATGTCGATCTTCTTGATAACCGCGCCCAGTACAATCTTGAGCAGCTCATCGTCCGACATGTTTGTTCCGTGTCCACTCCAAGTCACTGTGTCAACAATGTCTCGCGTTCCAGCCTCCTTGTGTAGTTCGTCGTCGAGATGTTGCAGGGTCTTTTGTCGCACGATATCTGGCCCCCCTAAACGGAACAGCTGAACACCAGCTTGATGAATCGGTGCCTTGGCCTCATCAAGAGTTCTGGCAGCTTGGATTAGAGGCGTTTTGATGTCGTCGTCGAATTTGCCGGCTGTGAGTATGATGATGTTGAGAGCTGCTTTCTCCTCTCCGGCAGTAAACTTATCGCAGTACCACTTGAGCAAGCCGCCAAGTCTGGTGCCCATGTTGCACTTGCCAGCCGGCTTGACCTTGTCGAAGATTGTGCCAACCTGTTTCCCCTTGCTCGTCAAAAGCATGCTGCCCGCAAAACCGCCGATATGCGTGTAGCCCGACTTCCGGATAGATTGAACTCCAGGCAATTTGGCCAACATGCCTCCAGGTCGGTGATTGACAAAGTATAGATCGACTCCATCCGGATCATGCTTGGCACAAATAGGTGCGATGCGCTCTATGAGTGTTTTGATTTCGGACCAGTAAGGCTGCATGGCCTCAGAATCGTCAACAAGAAACATTGTGTCGAAGCATCGGAGCTGTAGGAGAGTCTTTTCGTACTCGGTCGTGTCCATACTTGCTTGAGGGTCGAGGGCTGACATGATGGCTAGAATTTCTCGACTGACAGGCAAATACTGCTAGGTTCGTGATTGAATTGAAGGGAAGAAGAAATAAATACAATGATTTGTTGATGTGATAGAAAAGTCTACAAAATGAAACAAAGGCGGTGAAGCATACGTCATATGTCAAGTGGGGAACGAATGGGAACTGCGGGACTCGGATGACAGGAAATTTGCTGTCAGCGTCAGAAAGATGAGAGCAATGGTAATTAGCAACTCGGACGGAGCTCGGGCTCTTCAAAGACCATCTACAGTGGCTCAAACCTATTGGGTGAGAAACCCACTGCCTATAGTTGAAACAGGTTCCTCGATACTCTTGAAGAGCTGCACACAAGTGTCTGGAGGTCCGAGCACTCTCCATGCCGCAGGTGTTCTCGAAAGCCGCTCGTAGTCGCTGGATAATCAAGTACCAATTCAAAGATGAAAATTCTAGTAAGCAGTTTCCTCGATGTCATGTTTGATGGACCGCATTCCACTTGCCTTAAGACATATATAGACTGAACTATTCTTGAAACACTGCAAGTTCTCTACAGCCACAGGGCATAATCCACTTACTTATATCATCCTTTTGAGGTCACTTTGTCATTTTGGAAACTTGGGAGGGTAATTTCTCCGAAAGCCGCCTGCCCTCCCTCTTTGGTATTTAATCTGATTTCCCACTTCTGATTGCTGACTGAATGTACATTGTCGTGACTGGCTGTTGACGAGACAAAGGAAATGTCAAGACTTGTTGTGTAAGTTCCTGAGGTATAGGGCTTTTATTGTGTTAGAAATCGTGTTATTTGATATTGATCATTGAAGCCTGGAGCTTGTTCTTATTCCTTATATTAGCCTATGAAAAAACCTGGCTGAGTTTTCTGTGCAGCTGCCGGTGCTGCTTCAGGTTGGCTCTCGATAATAATTACACTTCTACACAGATAAAATATGAAAGCCTAACCCACCCCCATATCCTTCGTAGCCTCTTCCGATTCCTTCCGACGCGAAAGCTAGGCCCTATCAATGTCGACAATATCCAGTGATTAGACCTCGTGGGTCTGTATCATGTATCAACCGTTGAGAGAACACCATTGCGGCAGTTAAACGCCTGCCTGTAATAAAACGTACCATCAGCTTCATCACCTGCTTCGATCCACCGCCTGACCTTCGCAGGCGTTGTGACGCTCATCACGTTGATGATGTCCATGTGATTCGACATGATCACTTCCCTCGGTCCATACTGATGCGTGTCGATGTTGCCTCTGGAGGGAAGCTCATAAGGCCAGTACATCCAAGCGACTCTTGCGTAAACATGTAACGTATCTGACGCTCTTATTTCAAGAATACGCGCTATCCAGTCAGAGTTCGACTGTTCCGAGTCGGGTTGAGCCTTGGTGCATTGTCGCTTCACACTTTGTTCGTTAGCGACCATGGCAAAATCGCCTATTGCGTACTTTGTTCCATCTTGAACGAAGCTGGCGTAGCGAGTCATCTGGAGCCATTTCTCGCAAGGTTGTATCGTATAGTGAACGTCCATAGTCGATGGTAAGAACTCAAAGGATTGACTATGAACGCGTTGAACAACATTCTTGTCCTTTTTCGTACCCGCATCCGTCTGTTTCTTTTTGGGCTGTTTTTGTTTCGCATCTGGACTATGATCCACATATGTAATAATGAAAGGGCATTCGGCGTGAACCTTGTCTGCCGTAGGACGCGATCGCTTCCTGCTGCCCATGACGTAAGCTGAATGATACAGCTGAAGTAGTAACTGGAGTGGTAGAGTGAAGAAGATGCGTATCACGAGGAGCGTTATTCGTCGATGGATCCTTGTTGCAGAGTTTCGTGGTGTCGCGTGTAGAAAGATGGACCGAATACTAAAGGCTGGAGTGGATGCTGATTTTAGTCTGTTTCTGGTTAGTGTCACAGGAGAGACCTGATTGATGTATGAGCGCCCCGATTATTTATCCGTCACCTCATTTCCTCTTCATAGTCATTATTCAACATTTTGCCACGTGTCTCTTGTTTTCATTTGTCAGGGAAGTACTCGTAGGCTGAATTCCCTTGTTCTTGCTATCTGAAGCTTACCTTCGTAAATCCTCCACTCGCTCAAAGGCTCTCCGTAATAACAGTAGGGCTCCGTCCCCTGCCCCTACGCCCCGACCATTTCTTACGCAGAAATTTTGAATCCATCTTGAACGAAGCACAACATAGAATGCTGGTATAATGAATCGCGGGTCAGATATGGGCAAAATTTTCTGGCACAGAGACATCCAGTCACCAGTGAGGTTATATAGTTCAGAAATGGTTTGGAAAGAAGCATCGTAAGAAATAGTTATTGCATCAAGTTTGATCCGATTTTGCAGGGACATCCATGATCTCGGGTAGTACAAAGCTCGACTTGATTACTTGGACGAACAAGAAACTCCAAAACACTAGTCAGATCAAGGACGCATGAATTCATTACACATATCTGTTACGTAGTTCGGATGGTCGCTCTTGCACTCCTTGCTCATCTTGCCAAGCTCCCATGTGAAGATACTGTAACGTATCAGTTGTAGTAGAGACCAGAAAGAAGTCCGCGAGAGGTATTCTCCGCCATTACATCTTTGTAGGTCTTTGGGGGGCGTAGCTCACAACTGAGTCTCTAGAATTGAGCGATCGAGGTATAAAAAGTAGCCTTCAACTTTGGTGAATGCGACGCATTGCGATATGATGTTCAGATTTCTCTTGGTCCACCTTTTCTAAGTACAAAGTGTCTGTGGTGAAGAAATCTTGATAACACTTTGAAGTTCACCTAACCAAATATAGACAACAAGAAACGGAAGTCCACTATGGATGATTTCTCCTCCTAATCGCTACAAAGAATTCTTGCTGGAGAGAAAACCATTGCGTCTTAACTTTCCAAGGTTTTGAATGGTTCAGTAGTTCAGCATCATAGTGGCGGAAGAACTGAGAAATGTACATGTAGAGTTCAACCGTCGCTAGATGCTTTCCTACACAGCTGCGGCTACCCATACCAAACTGCAGTTCCTCATATTAACACACAACTAGGATAACAAGGATAGGAGGGAAAGCATTACTTACAGTCATAAGTAGAGACTTCTGGATCTTAATTTGTTCCTCATCCTCGAGGTCATTAGGAATCCATCGCTCAGGTCGAAACTCTTCCGCATCCAAACCAAATAAGTTGCGAGAGCAATTCACAGCCCTTGCACTAACACCACAAGTTGTGCCATGGGGAAGAAAATACTCTCCAATTTGAACCCCCTGAGACGGAACGTCCCGGGGGAGCTGGTATTGGATTGATGGATGAAGCCTGGTACTCTCCAGGATAACAGCAGAGAGATATGGTAACTTCTCGGCCTCCTTGAAAGAGACTTCCCGCCCAGCTTGACCGATGTTGAGGGCTTGGTAACAGTTATCAATCTCTTCCATTAACTTTCTCTTGGACTCAATATTGGTAAGGAGATAGCCGAGGCAAGCCAAGATGCTGATGGCGGTTGTATCTGACCCTGCGGCAAGTATATTCACGCCTTCGATCATGACCTCTCTTTTGCTTACTTGTTGTCCCCATGGATCCTTGGCCTCGATGAAATGTTGGAGGAGGTCTCGTGGCTGACCAGGCAATAGCCCGTCGGTCATTCTCTCCTCTACTCTATCGTCCAACCAGTCAATGAAGACATCAAAAGCATTGAGTCGATCACCACCAAACGTCTTGGTGATCCACTTAGATACTGGGTTATTGATCCATTGCATTTGTAACGGGAGGATGCCCATGTTGCCCATGAAATAGAAACCGTCATGGATAGACTGAATGATGCCACCCACATCTTGTCCATGTTCCAGAAATCTAATCTTTCCACCAATTGCTAACTGTCCGACAACATCAGAGGTGAAGTAGTTGACCATCTTGTCCAGCGAGAAATAATTTGTCTCGTCTGCCAGCTCACCGAGCTTTTTGAGGTTGAGATTCATCACCTCTTGGATTAGCGGTTCCATGGTAAGAATCGATGTCATAGAATATGCACTAGAAACGCGCGACCGAAGAAACCGGTGGACTCTGTTGTCCCTCGTAGCGAAGAAGCTGATTGTCATATTGGGGACAATGAATGCATTGTAAAAGTTCCCCTGCCTGTATCTTAGCACTACGTCCATAAGCAGAAATGTCAGGGCGGCATAGATACTCTCTACCTTTGTTATGTGCTTTCCATGGCCGTAGATAGCCTTAACCGCGTCTTGGCAGGTGAAGCTTACTTCTCCAGGAGATATCCGAACGACCTGACCATATTTCTTATGCAGTTCGAGGACATCGTCGTGCCAGGTGCCTCGGAAATATCGCACCAGTCTCCAGACTCCGTTGGATCGAGCGAGGAAAGGACCAGGGATACTTCGCAAAGGATGGAAGAAGAGGTTGTATATGGTACGAAAGAACAGCAGGCCCAACAGGAAAGCCACCAAGTTTGGCGGAGACTCTAAGACCAATCTCAAATGAGGGTAAATTCTCTGAAGCTTTGGGATAACTGCCTGGAGATGATCCCTAGCGAGAAAGTCGCAATTGGTGTTGTGAGATACCATTTTATGCATGTAACGCGTGGTTGGAAATTAGAATTGTGTATGAAATACCATGAGCCTTCCTCAGCCTTTTATTTCTGCAAAATAACTAGATAATCCACGGCCTCACTTCGGTGTACTCGCCGATAACATGCTCGGGACTTCGTTTCTACAATAGTACTAAGGCCGCTAGGCATGACTGTGAGCAATCGTTTTTCTGCCTCACTTTGCTTCTTTACTGCAAGGCGTTGGCCAATCCTACTGTCACGTGGCTTTGAAATTCCGCCCTGTTTGTGATAAAATACGACCGGTCATCAATTCTTTCTTTTGATATCTTGGCCTCTGACCAAACATCCAATGATGACGCATGTGGCTGTTGTGAAAACTTCAGCTTTCTCAATCACTCGATCAATTTCCGACCCAGCGTTGTTGATACCCACTTCCACATTCCTACTGCAAGGCTCCGAATTATGTGCTGCAACAGCCTTAAACCCCAAGTTGCTGGACCTTGATCAATCTTTTACCACTTTGGGACGTGGCTGCATCTCATGCGACATCGTCATGCCTCGTCGTGGCCTGGCCTGGCCTGATCTGTGTTTGAAAGCCCATGACGTAGTGGACGTTATCTGTCCACTCCTGGATAAGCGAACGATTGGTGGGCGTATACGAGCTTGTGTGATGGGAGTGAAGCAGGGGTCACAATCCTATCATCTTGCTGACTCCTGAACCAAAGATGTTAGTAACCTTATCTCCGATGGGATCTGGGTGATGGAATTCACT
This sequence comes from Fusarium heterosporum, assembly GCA_013396295.1. Lineage (NCBI taxonomy): Eukaryota > Fungi > Ascomycota > Sordariomycetes > Hypocreales > Nectriaceae > Fusarium > Fusarium heterosporum. Next base: position 187,967 of record JAAGWQ010000063.1, on the reverse strand, counting down.
CCAGCTCCTGAAGCTGGGTTTAATTATATGTGTTAGAAATGATGCCTTGACTACCGACCGAGAGATAAGATAGCCGACATTAAGATACATTTCATATGGTAGTAGAATGCGAAAGGCTTTTGGCTTATGTCACAAACTCATCGGTATTTGTTTTGATGGTCCTAGGGGCTCCACTACTACGGCATGACCGGAGTAAGGATATAACATATCTAGCTCATCCTGGGGTGACATCGTTATTTGGTGGCGTGGTACAAACCGAAGTCTGGAGAACAGCGCGATCAGTAAGAAGTCTTGTATTGAGCTTGTGTGGGCCTTTTAGTTGGTTTTTATCCTTGGGACGAGATCGATCTAATCGACAAGATGCGATTAATGTAGCATAAAAGACGACCTTACCTCCCTATACGGATGACTGCGTCACAGCTACAGCTTACCTCTGGAGCTGCGTGTAGTGCAATTCGCGTCAGGCATATAACCCCGTGGGAACCTCTCGATAACATTATCCTGAACGGGCAAGAAGGTTGGAGAGCATCTGGCTATTCTTACAATATCACAACAGCGCAGCACCTTTCGCAAAGTTGATAGGCTTTCCGTGTGTACAAAGACCTTCACCCCGTTCACCCGTAGTATTAAGGGCCAGATATCCTCCCCTCCGACTTTTCGCTTGTTCGGGCGCGTGGCTGTATCCGACCAACAGGTCTCGATTCTCCCTTGTGGAAAGAACGAGCCACGACCGATCAATTCTCTATCAGCAAAGGCCTCCGCTTCCACCCATTATTTCTGTTACGAATACTCTGAGCTGAAACCCTCCGAGATAGCTGTGAGAAGACTTTCGTACCCTATAGTGGGCTTGCTGTTGTTCAAAAGCTTTAAAATTGATGGATCGGTATTATAAAAGCAGCACCATCATCTATCTGACGTTTTCTTGTCGTCTGTGGCTTGAACTTCCTTCAATACCATTGTCATATTCCATGAATTGACGAAGCCCAAACCTTGAAGAATATCATGGTAAAGTAGTAGTTGAGAGATTTTTCGATAGAAGGTGTGCAGGGGGGGATGTTGTCGCGAAAGCTGTCACGCTCCGTTTCGACATACCTGCCCTCTGTTCCCACTGGGCGCCACGAGCGGTAATTTCACATCTGAATTCAAATACACCCATAGAAAAATACAGCTTTCTGAGAGTCCGGCCATCCCGAAGATCTTAGTCACGAGCACGTTCCTACGACTTTTTCTCGTATGTGCGGCATCGGTCTCTAGCTACCCAAGACGATCTCTTATCTCATCTAATCGAGGACTGGCCAGTGTGGGGAGGCATTTGCTATGATCTTGTAGCTGCCGAGAAAGCGCATTCGTAGTCAAGGACACCAGAGTACTACAACACTCATCTGTTAGAAGGTATTTATCACTCTTGCATCCAAGAGAATTACAAATGGCAGAAGTTGTTAGACGGTATTACAGAACCTACTTCCTCATACACAACTTCGCGTAATTGGTTTAGTGGTAAAATTCTCCGTTGCCATCCGTAGTAACTCGGGGAGCCCTGGGTTCGATTCCCAGATTACGCATCATTCCATCAATCATCTTTTGATGGTACGTCTTTTTTATCTAACATGGTCATGATGTAAACATTTATATCCTTACCCTTGGCACAGATATACATAACCTAACAAATTTCACTGGGTGAGTATGGCTAGATTTCAGTTACAGCCGATTTAGCTAGTATCGGCGGATGTAATTATTCATAACAGTACTAAAGGTCAACTAACGTTACAGTCATCTCTATGAGAATACTCTACGTGAATACTCTACGTGAGCCTTTCGACCTTAACTGGACTATGAGTAAGAAATCTAAGTAAATGTATATCCTAACACTGTAGCATCCTGTGACTCTCCATACTTTCCCCGCGTCAATTTCTTTTGAGAATGCAAGCTTGATTTTAGCCCTGACCCTGGTTTGCCAAGACCGTACTTTTGCCCCAACGTGGTAGGTCGCAATTCGATAAACGGGATTTTATCCCAAAAAGGCAACTCACATAGTCGTTGTGGGTCGTGTGATAATGCACCATATCTATATAATAAGCTTGAAGTTAAAGTAGTATATGATCGACAGGATAGCTTGGCATAGTCTAGGTTTTCTTATACGCCCAGAAAGGGTTGGGGAAGACATGAGATGTGACTGGTGGCCTTATCTTTTCTCATTGCACGCTAGATGTATCTTCTCCTGATGTGACTGGGACCTTTGAGCCTTGGCATCTTAGCTATCTGACAGTAAATGTTGCAATTACCTTACAGAACCAACCAGTACTAAGATGTCAATTACCGTCTTAAAGTAGATACGATGAACATCGCCAAGTCTCTCATCTAGCATCTGATTCGTCGACTCTAACTACCATAAAGAGGGTAAATATCAGTATCCATGATTTTCACTTACTTGGCAAGCTTGGAAAAACGGTGAAGCCCACATAGTTAACCTTTCCTAGGTGAATGTCCAAAAGGCCCAACTTCTAGTCTGGGGGAGGATTGGCATTGATTACCGAGCTTTTGTCAGATCGACCAACACCATTTATATCTCAATTTCTCACTATAAAGGGTCCTTGGATACCCTCCGAGCCTTTAGTTGTTATTCCACAGTCCCATAGTCTTATCCTCTTTAATTATTCCTAGCACGCTGGACTTATCAAGATGAAGGCCAACATCGCTTCCGTCCTACTTGCCACCCTTGCGGGCTCTTCACTCGCACAGAGTCCGAAGAAGATCAGCACTGCCAAGTACGATGAAAGCTACCTGCGTGCATCTAATGCGCCTCACGCCATTGGAATGGGAGAGCTTCGCCAGCGCAAGCTTGCCCTCCACAAGAGCGCGGCAGCTGCTGGTGTTTTTGACAAAGATCGCTACAAAGTACTCAGTTCTGGCACATCCTGCTCCGACGGCAAAGCAGGAGAGTACTCTTGCAACAAGGTTGATCTGAAAGGCTTCCTTCGTCACCAGGACCTAGGCAGCCGCACCCGTGTTGGCAACGATGTTTGGGGTGAGTAGGTTTCTCTCGATTTGCGAAGCCTGTACTAACGTATCTCTTCGGTCAGGGTGGACGCATGCTTCCAGTGGTCGCGAGTTTGCCCTTATTGGACAATCAGACGGCACTGCCTTTGCAGAAGTGCATAAAGACGGTAGTCTGACCTATGTCGGTCGTCTCCCCACACAGACTGTTGCTTCTACGTGGCGCGACATCAAGGTCATCGGCAACTTCGCCTACATTGGCTCTGAGGCTGCTGGTCACGGTCTTCAGATCTTCGACCTGACCAAGATTCTAAACACTGATCCCAAAAATCCTCCGACCTTCAGCGTGAGCCGTGACCTGGCGGCCCACTTCAGCGCGTTCGGCAATAGCCATAATATTGTCGCCAATGAGGACACTGACCTTATTGCTGCTGTCGGTACAGCTTACGATCTCAAGTGTCGCGCTGGTCTTTGGATGGTGGACGTCTCCAATCCAAGGCGACCGCAGGATGCCGGCTGTGTCTCATCGGACGGCTACGTGCACGATGCCCAGTGCGTCATCTACCGTGGCCCCCAAGCAGGTTACCAGGGCAAAGAGATCTGCTTCAACTACAATGAAGATGCGCTCACTATTGTCGATATCTCTCGCCGCACTATGCCGCGCCAGTTGTCGCGTACCACTTACAATGGTGCTACCTACACCCATCAAGGTTGGCTGACTGAGGACCACAAGTATCTTCTGCTTGACGACGAGCTGGATGAGCAGGAGAAGACTGGCCCTGCGGCTGACCAGCACACGACGACTTACATTGTCGACATTCAGGACCTCCAATATCCTGTATTCCGCGGTGTGTACAAAAGCCCCGTTCGCTCCATCGATCACAACCAGTACATCGTTGGCGGTGTATCTTACCAGGCGAATTACGGGTCTGGTCTACGTATGGTCAATGTTTCGTCACTCGCCCAGGATGACAGCGGTGCGCTGTTGGAGGAAATCGGCCACTTCGATGTTCACCCTGATGATGATGAGGTTGGTGGCGAGGCAACCTTCTTTGGTGCTTGGTCTGTCTATCCTTATTTCCAGAGTGGCAACATTTTAGTCAGCTCTATTGAGCGGGGCTTGTTTTCCCTTCGATACACTGGCTAAGGTAGTTCAGTGACTTAGTAACTAGCTTACAGAGTTTTCTGTTTATGAATCTGAACATCATGATTATATCACGTAATAAGACTATTACAGCAATACTTCTAGATATTCTGTCTATAGTAAGGAATAATTATACAAACTCCTTCTTTCTGTTTTTATACTTCACTGCAACATCTGGTGCTTTGAATGTCTCTAGTAGAGGAGCACGAAATGATGTAATTATGCGTTCTAGATTACAAATGAGCATTTAAAAGGGACATTAAATAATGGGACCGGAGAAAAGGCCACGGCAAATAACTATATGATATTAAAACTATATTGATATTACGTATAACAAGAGGGCGTCTATGAACTAATTAATTACATGCCTAGGTAAAGGAATAAAATCATCGCTGTATCTCAAACTGCTCCCTCTATTACGACCTGGTGACAATACTATTACTCGCTTCAGATAATACTCCTGAACAATGCAAGCCGTAGTATCGACCTTATTTAAATGCATTCTTCATCCAGAGTTTACTTTATCATCGCATACTACTTTACTCTTTCTCTTTACTTAAATCCACATAAATCGAACATATCCAGACTATGCGCGTATTCCTTATCCAGACCGCAAGGGGTCTTTTTTCTTCATCAGGGGGTTACAAATCTAATAACGCCCTTCTTGGTTATCTGCGCTCAAGGGGCCACACTGTTCGCCAGCTTTGCTACTCTAACAAAGGAGAAATCGAGACCTATGTACAAGACATGGCACGGAATGGCGGCCACGACGTAGAAGTATACACAAGTATATTGACCTTGAGATCAGAAGATGGCAGATCGAAGGTAGATGTGAACGTTCAGGAGCTGGTCATGGAAGACGGTGTCGAAATCGTGGCCTTGGATGATGAAGCGTTTCACGGAGCATTCAGTACCAGCGATAACCCAGAGAATCAAATGACTCGGATGACAGCAGAGTACATCGAGGTGACGTCTTTTTTGTTCATTGAAAACTCGCCACAATTTACTGACATTGCAACAGACAAAGGTTCCACCGTTGCCACTTCAAGATTTCGTTTCTTTCCTACAGAAACAAATCCGCCGATTCTCTCCGACACACATGATGTCTAACGACGGCCTATCAATGCAGGCCACTTCAGCTTCGGAGATGAGGGATGTATGCATGAGCCGGATAGCAGTTGTACATACAGCCGAGCAGCTTCCATTTGGACCATTTGCTGGCGGATTACCTGGTCATTCGAGTACCCCACGTGAAATCGAGCTTCTTCGTGATCTCGATGGCATATGGAGCGTGTCTGAGGCAATCAAAACCTACGCTTTTGACCATGGTCACCTACAAACAAGCTTTCTGGTGCATCATCCTTGGACATATCTGACTGGTGAGAAGCACGAGATACCAAGGCATCTCCGAAACTGGAACAAGCGATACATTTGTATGATTAATCCTTGCGCGGTCAAAGGCTCTGATATCTTCCTCGATCTCGCAAAGGCATGTCCTCAGTTTGAATTCCTCACTTATATGAGTTGGGGTGCCGACAATAAAATCCGCAGACGATTGGGAGACTTGCCAAACATGACGTAAGCTAAACACCCATGAAATTCATTTGGGTGTGAATTAACAGATGGGCTTCTCGCAGGGTTCGTCCGACAGCCAAAGATCCGAAAGACCTCTGGCGCGATATAAAGGTGCTTGTCGTTCCATCCCTCTGGTATGAGGCCTGGGGAATGGTTGTAGTTGAAGCTCACCTCCGAGGTATCCCGGTCATCTCGTCAGATGCAGGTGCTCTTCCTGAGGCAATGCTGGGCTTGGATTACATCATCCCTGTTAATCCAATTGATGGTAAACGCGACAAGTCTGGGGCATATCTTGTGCCTAATCAGGATATACGCCCTTGGGTAAAGGCTGTCAACAGGCTCATGGAGGACGAGGATGAGTACCGGAGGGTTTCGGACAACGTTTACCACGCGACAGCTAAGTGGCTGCAGTGCAATAATATGGAGGCACTGGAGGAATGGCTCGAAAGATTGGAGGCCACCAGCCATAAGTTCTAGAAGGCTCTGTTACATCTTATAGCGGTGTGTTAGTATCATTATGGTCAAAGTAGCTGGGACTTTAGAGGGAATAGTAAAATGTCCTCGCAGATCACAGGTCGTGGCTCAAATATTTCAGCGGTGAAGCTATAACATATGTGCAACCTTCTCTACGTCTCTACTGTATCCCCAATGGCCTCGAGGTATTGTTTACTCATTATACCGTCACAGGTCTTGACCTTGAGCGCATTGGAAGAATTAGCCACCAGACCCCACATCGAACTAGAACCTGTACGTTCGACTATGATGCTAGTAGTGCATAGTGTATACCATTAATAACGCAACCATTACTTGCCAAAAAGTTTTGTATTGAGTAGTCCAAACCCTTACGACCTGGAAAACTAAATCTTGTTGAAGATAGCCTAGAGCGAGGGGAGTGGGATGCGAATTACCTGGCTTTGAAGCAAGCGGTACGAAGTCATTGCCATATAAATCAATTTTCAAAAACAACTTCCTCTCCTTGCTAATGATTCGACCTTGAAAAAGGTTTAGAGGTTGGGCCAGAGCGAGAATTACTTACAGCGTGATTGGGGGAATAGGAAGGGTAAGGACAAGAAATATTACTGCTACTAACATTCTTCACTAGTCTCAACTAAATACATCTACTTAACTTCGTATAGGTACCAATTAGGCATGCTCGACTTCGGAAACTGCGCTCTTGATCTGCGCTTGGTTCTTTGCGATACCAGCGGCAGAGTTTTGACCATCAAACAGAACGGCAATCTCCTCCAACGTAGGGCCCTTGGTCTCGACGAAAAAGAAGTAAATAACAAGGCATTCGATGACCAAGCTGCTCTAATGCATTAGCTAAAGTTATGTTTTTATTGTATCATGAAGACTCACATGACGATGTATACGAAGTAGAACTTCCACGCAAGCTGCTGTAGGCCAAGTGGGTTGACCCACTGGTTGAAAACCCCGGAGAGAGCAGTGAAACAGAAGCAAAGAGTAAGACCCTTGGCTCTGATGTTGTATGGCAGGATCTCAACGGTGTAAGAGACGGTGAGACCCGGCCATGCTGCACCTGCGACGCCGTAGAAGAGAAATATCATAGCCACAACGGCAATGCCAGCGGAGGCAGACTCGGTCTTTGCGTATACGGCACTGCAGGCGGTCCAGATGGTGAAGGATATCAGCATACCCACACCCGCGAAGAGGAAAAGAATTCGTCGTCCCACGCGGTCGACAAAAAAGGCGGCAAATAGAGACACGAGCCAGCACCAGATAGTAAGGCCGCCGTTGATATATGCTTGGGTGACGGCACTATATTGTGTCAGTGTATCAATATGAGTTGTTCTATTAGCTAACTTACTCGGTGATGCCAATAGTTCTTAAGATGGCAGCAAGCTACATATTGTATTAGTCTGACGCTCTTCTCGTTCGGAAACAGACAAATCACTGACATAGTAAGAAACCAGGCCGTTGCCACTGCACTGCGAGAATATAGCTGTGGCAATGATTAGGCCACATCGCTTTCGATTGCCCGGGGTACGCCAAAGCTCTGCCCATCCGCTATTAGCAGTCTCTCGCTCGAGCCTGATGGTGTTGACGATTTCTGTAAATTCGTATCTCACAAACTCATCGTTCTCGTCTCCATTCCCGTGGTACTTGACAAGAATCTTGCGAGCCTCTTCTTCGCGGCCCTTGCTAATAAGCCATCGTGGGCTCTCGGGAACGATGAAGATAGCAAGAAGTTGGATACCGGGCATGAGACATTGTAGTCCAGTAGGTAGAACCCATTGGATGGTGCCAGTCTGATTCCTCAACGTTCCAAAGCACACCCAGGCTGCAATGATACTACCAAGATACCAAAGAGTATTATAGACAGTCGTGATTTTACCTCGATGTCGTGGGTGGGCGATTTCGGTGATGAGTAACGGGCAAGTGGCATTGGAGATGTTGGATCCACAGCCCATGATAAATCGACCGACGAGGTAAAGGGCATCGCGTCGTGCTCCATGGCCCTTTTGAGGAAAGCATTGCATCAAGGCACCGATTATAACGATGGCGCATCCAATGGCTGTTCCTTTCTTTCGACCAAGCCCGTCGGCGACGTAGGGGGCGAAGAGCAGAACGAAGAGACCTCCGAAACCGGGCATGGCGCCAAAAATACCGAGGCGGCTTCCTTCCGGGTGGTCAAAGACTGATATCTAAGTGAGCAGTGGGTAAGTAGCACAGTTCAGATCCTACTTACAGGTCTGCCAGGACCCCATTGTCTGCAGGCCATTGAGCAAACTGGAGTCATATCCCAGTGTTGTTGAACCCATAAAGAGAAATACCATAATTAGGTAGAGCTTTCGCAATTCTCGTTGTTTCCAGAAAGGGACCGTTGAGCCCTGAGGGACATGACCCTCCACGACAATGTCGACTTGAGTGTCTTTCAAAGTCATTGCGGACTTGTATGAAGGATATTGTTTGAATTTGAGGTTATCAGGTAGATGTCGGTGTCGATCAACGGAACGATCCCAAGTTCCCACACAAGATCTTATATCTCTGAACCGATGGCTGTGACATCTGCATTGAGAAAGAAATAGACTTAACTATCGATCTCTACAGACAGAACTAGAGCCCCTGTCATTGGCCTCGTGGCTATGGTATGATTTTGGCAATGGTACACGAGTGCCTGACTTTTCGCTCTCCCCATGGGGTAGACAAGGTTTGTCAAGTTTGTATGTGTGACCGAACTCGTAAGTGGTTAAGCGTCTGGGGAAGAGTCTACTAGATCGAAGCCCCCAATTGGACGGAAGTGGCTCACAGACCTCGTACGAGCTGAGGGATTGGGTCGAGTGGAGTTGAGCTGGTCTTGTTAGGGGAAAGCCTATCAGAGTATATCCGATATTTCAGCGGATGGATCCATAAGGAGCCTCTAAAAAGGAGCAGATAATCCGAACATTCTCCCTAGGGTAAGTCCATGGTCTTACGTCTTTCACCTCACTTTCGCCGTAATAAATCCGTCAGAACAATGCCCGAAACGAATGACAGCATTCACGTTTCTGTCCCTGCCGAGCCCTCGGTAACTAATGCGACGCAGCCCCGCAACCAGAGCGCGTGCGATGTCTGCCGAGCAAGAAAGATCCGCGTAGGTGAACTTGGTAGCATCTCATGGTGTCACGCACAATACCCCTCAATGTGAAGCCCACTAACAGTGTTGAAATAGTGCATCTACATTCCCAACCAGGATCGATGTCGAGGCTGTGACTTTTTAGACGTGAAATGTACACATGAGAGACCTAGAAGGAAACGTGGACCACCGAACAAGTCAATTCTTCTCTTTCCCTACCTGTCGACTTCGAAAAAGTAATGCTGATTGGAATTATAGGCATGCGCGGAAGGCCCAGAGAGCACCCGTTACATCCCCGGCGATTACCGGCACGGATGTAAACTCGACACCAGAAGCGGGGGATAATGAAACCCACCGCTCGAGTGCATCCCTACAAAGCCCGGGTTCCTCAATTTGCGTGGCAAATCAAAGTTTTGTATCCCATCAAAAACCTGGCAGCCATTGGCTCTCTATGTTTGCCCCAGAATCTACCATTGCTTGTCTGCTTGAAGACTGGTTCGGCGTGATCCATCCTTTGGCTCCGATCTTACTCCGTCGCCAGTTTCTCCGCCGTCTCGATCAAGGTGTAGCCGATGTCAACGCTGAGTTCTGCGGACTGGTCATTAGCGTTTGCGCGGCGACCAAGGCTACGTTGCCCCGGAGGGACTATGGGCCTGTCACTGTGGACTATTGCGTCGAGTTCTTGGATACACATGGACTACTCAAAAGCCACTTTACTCAAGACCCGTTTAGTATGGATAGATGCATTGCGCTGTACAACATAGGCACTGCCATGAGCGCTACCAATAAGTCGGGTCTGAGCAGCATGCGCGCCTATCACGCCTTGAGCGAGGCAGCCGCCGGGGCTCGGTACCTCGCATATTATCGGATTCACGAACAGGATGAGGGGGAACAGCAGCTTCTAAGAAGACTCATCTGGCTCCTGTTTGCTAGTGCATGGTACGTTGAGGCTCAAGGTGTGGATATCACAGACGCATTGGCCGTGACTAACCAGACCTGCGGGTTCCAGCAGCGCGGATATCTTCGGAAGACTTCCAATCAGCCTATTGAGTCAAGATAAGATCGAGAACTTCCCAAGACCACTTGCCTTATCAGATGATCAGATGGAGCCTGCAACACCAAACACGTGTTACGAGGCTTGGCATGGGGACGAGACGACTTACGTCCCGGGACTCAACTCGCTGAGCGACTTATTCCTGATCTGGCAAGAAGTGAAACAGGTTACCATAGACACTGACCCGCAAGGTACCATCAAGAAATACTTGATTAAGGTACAACACGTTCTCGACAATCTCCCACCTGAGCTGCGGTGGCGGGGTGGTTTGTCGCGCCCAGCCAACGTCACAGATGGACATGACGTGCAGATCGCGAACCTATTCGTGACAAGTCTCAATATTCGTTCAAATATCCTTCAAAGATTCAGCCCAACAATAGAAAGTGCCAAAGAGCACCAGAAAATAGTGGATGACCTCTTAGAGATTTTGTACCATCTACCACGGGTAGTTTTTGACGCCAACGGTAGTAGTCTCGTCCCTAAGATTCGGGACATTGGGGCAGCCTATCTAGAACAGACGCAAATGGGGAATGGCGTAAGTGAAGTGGAGGTGGGGGATGCGACGGTTAAACTCGAGCGTTTACTTCGGAAGCTAGATGACCTAGATTGTTGGCAGGGAATTGGGGTGCTTGACAGTCCGCCTTTAAGAGTGGAATTATAACCAAATCATTGCTGATAGAAGTAAGTCAATGATAAATATGACGCAAACCTCAGCCGGACTAGCTCTTTGTGAAAAGCGGATGCACTATCTGGTCCGAGAATGCACTGCGCGTAACACCAAGTTAATGCGAGATTACTCCGATGTCCCACACTTGGAGTGGTAGGACCACGTCAGTCTACCACGGTTCGCCTGTGTGTGTATGGTTTAGCACAGGCCTGTTCGCAGTTGACCTTAAGCATATTTCTCCGCACCCAACCTCATGATTCCGGCAACAATCCTTTCTTCTCCTAACCGGAGCACAAACGGCTATTTTAACTAATCCTTATTCTCCAAATGTCATTGAACTGTCTCTTAGTATCTTTTTTAAATTTCCAGTCACGTCCCTAATACCATGGCTATCACACAGATCTCGACTGAGCAGGTCCAACATGCACACCCTCACCTCCGCCGCTCCGACAAGGGCTCAGTCCAGCTCATTGTCAAGGGCAAGCCCTTCCTCATGCTCCCGGGTGAGCTTCACAACTCGTCCCTGAGCTCTGCAAAGTTTATGAGCGGCGTTTGGCCGGCAATGAAAGCAGATCATATTAACACGTTGCTCGGCTCAGTGACATGGGAGATGATTGAGCCCAAGGAGGGGCATTTTGACTTTTCCGAGCTTGACCGTGTGCTTCAAGGTGCTAGAGAACATGACATACACCTTGTGTTGCTCTGGTTCGGCACATACAAAAACGGCCTTTCCACATACGCTCCCACATGGGTCAAGCGGGATTTCAGGAGATTTCCACGCGTACAAGTCCTCGAGGCTGGTGGCATTAAGAGGACCCTTGAAATGATCACTCCTCTTTCTGACGCAGCGTGCGATGCTGATTCGCGCGCATTCTCCGCTCTTATGCGACATCTTGCTGAGGTTGATTCTCAGCACCAAACTGTGCTTATGGTGCAGGTTCAAAACGAGACAGGAGTCTTGGGAGACTCTCGCGATAGGTCACGCAGGGCTGACGAAGCCTTTGCTGAGCCTGTCCCAAGTGGCCTTCTCCAACATCTGAGCCAGACCGACTTGCACACAAGACTCAAGAAACGGATTCCCAACGTTCCTTCGTCGGGCTCGCATTCTTGGGAGTCTATCTTTGGTGTAGGCGCTGCAGCCGATGAAGCTTTCATGGCACATCTCATCTCGTCTTATGTCGGAAGAGTCGCAGCTGCTGGAAAGAAAGAGTATCCCATTCCCCTGTACACAAACACATGGCTCAACATTGAAGGACAATCAGAGCTGGACTTTGGAGGCGGGGCGCCTGTCGTGGTTGGCGGAGGTGATAAGCCTGGTATTTACCCATCAGGAGGTCCATGCCCTCACGTTCTGGACATCTGGCGATTCAACACGGCCTCACTCGATTTGCTAGCACCGGACTTGTACTTCCATGACTATGAGACTGTGTGTCAAAACTACACGGAGCAGGGAAACACCCTTTTCATCCCGGAACAGCGACGTGACGAGTACGGAGCACGACGTGTGTGGCTGGCATATGCTACATATGGGGCTTTGGGCGCCAGTCCATTCGGCATTGACACAGGGTCTGACATTATCGGTCGCGAGTTCAAGCTCCTCAACCAAACAAAGCAATATCTTCTGGATGCTGCGCCCAAGGACCGTTTCGGCTTCTATTTTGATGAGGAGCCCAGCGAAAAGAAGCCTGAAAGATGGACTCGTGTATTCGGTGACATTGAGGTTATAGTTGAGCGTTGCTTTGTCTTTGGCAAGCCTGGCCCTGGTGGTGGAATGGTCATTCATCTCGGCAATTCTAAATTCCTTCTCGTTGGACGGGGTTTCCACGCACGCTTTAAGGGTGCTCGAAAAGACGCCACTTTTGGTGGTATCCTGTGGGGTGAGGAGAAAGAAGTTGACGAGGATGGTAATCTTAAGACCCTCAGGATCCTGAACGGGGATGAAACAAGGCATGGAGAGTTTATGATGATGCCTAACGACGATCCTGATTATGGTGGCTTTCCCATCGCTGTAACGCCTGGAGCAAGGACTTGTATTGCCGAAGTGGAGGCTTATTGGATAGCTGAGGACGAGGATGATAGGTAGTGACTTAATTTATATGGAACAATAGCAGCAACCAAAATGGGATTCGGAACGCAGTTAGCCATGGGGAATTATGTATGCAAAAGACGTTAATTTCCAAGCCACCGGGAAGCGATATTTGATTGTCGACGAATTAATAAACAAGATTCAAGGACAGCCCGTCAGCTCGTCCAACTTTCAATTGCCGACTAGATGACTCTGAAAAGGCACATCCGGTGGAACAGTGTCAAAGTCCATGGAAATCGAGTCTTTTTTGACGCGTTGTAAGGCTATGTTTCAACGGGTAACATCAAATTCTTAGGGGCATAAGGTTCCGTCCAACCTTTCCACAACGTGAGACCTCACTTGGGGGGCATAATCTCCGACTGTGAACACGTGGTCATTTAAATCAAGATTTTATAACCATTTGTGGAACCAGTAGGATGTAGGATCATACGTCGATTCTCATCCGCCTGGTATATTCCTTGCAGTTCATGCTCAATGCGATGTTTTGATATGAAATGCCGAGCTTCGGTAGGGTGAGACCGGCTCGAGGCATCGCGCCCACGACCAACACTCGGAAGCACGGTCTGATGTACTTGAAAGGACAGTGCCGCGGTCAGAACGAGGGGAAAGTTTCAATCTTGTAGCTGGGGCGGCACTATGACGATTAAAATTGATGATACGGATAGATGTCAATTAAAAATAGGCTGGTTTGCTCCAAGTTATCCTTGTATCATGGTATCTTCCAGGAATTCTGATTGCAACGCATGGGACTTGGTTGATGTACTGGATATTGCTAAAGTAAGGATCTGCAGTTCCTTATGTAACGGAGAATTAACAAACATTCTAGGAAGGGCAATGATTGTGGCTCTACCCTGATGGCCTGGGAGTCCAACTATATGAATATTCCGGTCCCAATTGCTTCCAAATACACATGAAATTGTGTTAGATATTATGTTACCTTCTGAATTTACGTATGGTAGTGGATATGTTCTTTTTACATTCTAGACCATTTCGAAGACTCCAGGTCAAGCTCATTATATCATTTAAGCTTACTAAAATCAGGAGTTATAGGAAGCAGCTGCGCCCAGGGCACGATGGGCTGTATATGGGCATGGCCTTTTGAACTAGAGACATCAGCTCAGCGCGGCCAAACTTACCCCGTCGGAATTGCTATATAATCTTATCGTTCTGAAGAAGCTATAAAATCAATCACCGTGGGATATCATTGTAAAACAAGAATAGCATACGTGCGCTCGCGTAAGAATCGAGCTTGCGGTGCAATGACTGCCACTAATCTTCCGTGAATAGGAAGGATAGCGTGATATTGATGTCGCTAACTCATTGCTGGATTAATTACGGAAGAACAGAGACTAAAGGAAAATCCGCATGGTAGCCTACGGACGTTTCATCGGCACAGAAGGATTAGCGATTATATTAACGACATGTTTCATCAACCCTGTAGTCCACATTAAATTTCAAGTAGAAACTTCGAAACGGACCGATTGGGCATGTGTTCCAAACAATCGGCCACTGTAATATGGTGACTTCCTCTCAATCCAATTAACCCACCAATATGGAACACGACCGGACTTCCGTTGAGGATGGCATAAGAGACCCTTAATTTTAGTGAGACTAAGTATAAAGGTACGGGCAGATACAGATGTAATTCATGATAGCTATTCTGGTAGTAATTTGTCCAAGTGACTAGCGTCTTGACCATAGCATCGCACTTCGCAATTTTTCTCGATCTTCCCAAAATGAAGACCACACTTTTCCTGGCTGGTGCTTTTGCACCTCTTGCCCTGACCCAATCTCTCTGCGAGCAGTACGGTTACCTCGCCAGCGACGGCTACGCATTCAACAACAACGCCTGGGGCAAGGACTCAGGATCGGGTGACCAATGTACTCATATCGACTGGTCCAACAGCAACGGTGCGGGATGGAACGTCGAGTGGAATTGGTCTGGTGGCCAGGATAGCGTCAAATCATATCCTAATTCGGCGCTTCAGATCGGAACAGACAAGAAAATCGTCAGCTCCATCACTAACATGCAGTCCACCGCCGAATGGACATACAGTGGTGATGACATCCGCGCTGATGTTGCTTATGATCTTTTCACGGCCGCGGACCCTAATCATGACACCTCGAGCGGCGAATATGAGCTTATGATTTGGTATGTGTGTCAAAGTCGCTGCTATAACAAGGGTTACTAACATATCTAGGCTTGCTCGTTATGGCGAGGTCCAGCCTATTGGAACCCTGCAGACAAGCGTTACTGTTGAGGGTCACACCTGGGAGCTGTGGATCGGCATGAATGGCAGCATGAAGGTCTTTAGCTTTGTCGCGCCCAGCCCAGTCAATGACTTTAATGCCGATGTGAAGCAATTCTACGACTATCTCGCCCAGTCACAGAACTATCCTGCCGACAAGCAGTACCTCCTCAGTATGTATTTCCTGATTAATCATTTATAAAATTGCTAATTAGTTTCCTATAGCCTTCCAATTTGGTACCGAGCCCTTCACGTAAGTTCGATTTATTATATCCTTTAAACTACCATGTACTGATCAATCACTATAGTGGAAGCAATGCTAAGTTCTCAGTCTCGAACTTCAACGCACATCTGAAATAAGCATCCCTTCTACTGGCTAGAAAGGATGACAGGGTGTTGTACCCTGTATACTACATTTCTTCGTTACATATTTCTTATCTTGGTATCTAGTTCAGATAAGCACTTAGTTTAACATGCATTAACCGATCATTAAGTAACTCTTTCACCTAGCTTACTTGTCTACGTCTTATATCTCCTCTTGACCTGTTGTGACTCACTGGTAGAGGAGGTAAATCGAATGCATACCCTCCAATATCCCAATCCCAGGAGTGAAGGGTTGATCTCGAAGCCTTGATCGCCGTCTGAGTTAGCCATCGTAAGAAAAAGACTCCTTTTACAACGGTTACACAAGCCATTAGACTGCTGAGGCAAAAGATGGTGCCATAATCATTGTATGAGCCATCATAGTGGTGCTTACAGCTACTTATAAAAGCCTCACAGCACCATATAATTGTTGAGAGCCCTTAGCTTGAAAATCCAAAAGAGACGAAGTGAACTTGAGATATTCGAAGATTGTTTCAGCGCTATCCAACGGTCGTGGCTAACCTTTTGGAGTCTATCTCTTGGTTGGCACAAGCCGTCCACGATGTCGCTGTAGGGTAGGGACCAGCCAAAATTGGCGTGAAGAGGAGTACCTCTGTACATGCCTAAATTAGCACTTGACAAAAATATTAGCAGTCAGCATTGTTACATGTTGCTACACCAACTTCGCTGAGGCGGTAGTGAAAACTTCATGTATTGTACAGGTACCTACGATAATAGTTTGAAAGGCAGGGTAAGCGATCTCGTGGAAAGCTTGTGCCAGCTATAGTGACACAGCGGCCAGCCGATAATGTGTTGGTGGAGTCATGGGATTGGTCCTCTGAGGTCAACTGATTGGAATTCGCATTTGATTTCCAGCCATGAAGATTACTCAATGTTAGGTGAAATGCTGGGCATTGCTAATAGCTAAAAAGTCGCGGTAGTGGATGGTCCAGAGTCTAGCGGATTACAGCCGTCTTGGCATTGGTGCTGAGTCCCCAGCGAAATTGTTGTTCGTCCCTCGACCAGTTTGGTCCTATCGTAATTCATTTCTCATATTTACGATCGTAAACTTTATTTGCTGTGCCTCTCTCAAGCGAAATTTAAATTGTCTAGGGCGAGGACCCACCGACCACGCGCAGGGGGGGGGGGCCTATATGATCGAGCCTTTGTGATTGTGGTGAGCAGATATGTGTTTGACCAGCAATGTCTCGTTACAGTACAGCCGCCGACCAAGAATAGCGGCGCAATACGGAGCAAATACTCCTACAAAAGGCCAAAGCTTTCCGTATAGAGAAAGGTCAATGATGAACTCGTATCGTATTAATATCCACCCACCCTAGTATGGAAAGCTGCACAGTCACGAGCGACCTCACTGCTAGATCGTGATGCTAAAGCCCCCAGTTCCTCTTATCCTCGAGCAGTTGACGAGAAAGAAGGCAATTAGAACATTTAGAAAATAAACAATTGTATACCCCTTTCCTGTAGTGTATAGCAATTCCCGGCCCCGGTCCCCCGTCATCGATTCTCGACGGGAGCCTTGTTCACGTCCCAAATTTCCAACGCCCAAAGATGCAATTCTTGTGCTAGAAAGCGGCATTAAGATCAAACAACCAGAACAAACGATTGGAAACACTCCCACTTCCGGTCGATTGTCTGAACGCTTCTCCTCATTGTCACGTTCGCTGACGATCCAAAAGACAGTCTGAGATAGTTGATGGACCTGGCTCGGCGGAAAAGAGGACAGAGCCACACGGTGCAGCTTTTTGTTATACAGCACGCCGGGGATACATACCATGACGCTTCACAGACTTGCAACTTTATATCGTTTTTCCTGCACCAGTTTTGGGCATGCTATGTTGTTAGAAAGCCTGGAAACATACCCGCTTCTGAAGAGAACTTGAGGGCTACTCAGTTAACCCAACAGACAGATACTGCCAGCTCCCAGCCTAAAGCGATAACTGGTGGCTCGCAACAAGTGCTTGAGGGCGCGAGTGGCACTGTCACCAGAAAGTTTGTTGACGGGCAGAAGGAAGTTAGTCAGGTTGTCAGTTGGGAGGCGAGCTTCATCGAAAACAGTTCAGACGTTCTCCAGAAGCTCGACGTCAGCGGTATGACCGAAGTTATTCACCGTTGACATCTTTCAAATATGGCTATTGACGATCACGCAGGTGCATTGTCTATCAAAATGGCTGGTCTTGGTCAACTCTCGGGCAAGGCTGCCTTTGTTGATTCAACTGACATTAAAAGGGCTGACATAAAGTATCTTGTCCATGTCAAGGTAACTAACCAACGTCTGGTTGCCGACAACATCACTCAATTTGCGCCTATTCCATATATCGAAGCTGGACAGTTCACAGAAATCTATGGTGACTGTTTCATCTCGGGATTCATTGAAGGCGGTGAGTTCGACGCTCTAGTAACCATCACAACCGAGGACACCATCAAGAAAAACAGTCTTTCTGGCGGCCTGGAGCTGTCGGTAAATATCAGTGGCATCAATGTTTCTGGTAGTGTTTCTGGTGGAAAGGATGACAATTCTACTGCCAAAAAGGCTCAGACCAAGATCAGGTGAGACATTGAGAAGGGCATCTTGTTGAGAAATAATGCTGATTGGTGTTCCAAGTGTTACTTGGTCAGGTGGTGGTGATGTTAGAGATGACAGCATCAAAGAATGGACACTCCAGAACCTTAAAGAGGTTGCCATGAGCTTTCCTGATGCAGTTGCTGCTTGTCAGTAAGTCCTGTTTCTGTGTTGTACAGTTGCTAACAATCTGTTTGTAGGCCCTCAACGAGTTAGGCAAGTACCTCAGCAAACATGGTACAAATAATTATGTGCTAAGTTGGATGCTTAGCGCAATCTTGACTAAGTACACGGCTCTGCGAATTTATCATGAGGAAACTCGAAAAGGATCACCTTTGGACTACGAGAACGCCGGTGTTTATACAGCGGCACTCTATGATGCATACACTGTGAGTCGAGCGTTGCGTGATCTCACAATAACAAATGATTGACGTTCCACAGGACTACAAAATGATGTGGACGCAAATCCATACGAGTATGTCTGTCATAGCCCTTGACAACTCAAGCAATAGCTAATGCATTTACAGTGGTGGCTGGCCTGAACACCAACCAGCTAGCGCTTTACAAGCGTGAAGCTTCACCTTCCTTGATCAAATATGCCGCCGAAGCCAAAGAGGAGCAGGATCAAAAGGAAGCTCATTACAATGAGTTGATTGACGAACGGAAAAAGGAGCGAGATGCACGAGCACTGGTTCCTTTTGCATCAAACGGAGATCGACCTTTGCAACCTATCGAGAAACCGTTGCCCAACAACAAAGTCGAACTCTACGACGGTGACGTATTTGGTTTAGAGATTGCGGCTCGCGACTGTCGTTTTGAGATGATCAAAATCGTTCGGGAGGTAGGCTTTCGATTTATCTTAATGCTTTGAACGAGTGATGCTGACATTAAATGTTCAAGGTCGATGCAGTGACAAAAGATCCCAAAGTTGCTTGTGACCCTTACCGAACCTCACAATATCTAAGTCCAAGCGTCTTCAGACTGCTGCTGCCGGTAAGCATTTCTTTGATGCCTTACACAGCGCAAAGCCTAATAGAGACATGTTTAGACGACTTACCCCGACCTACTTATGAAGAGTGGAAAGTTGCCAAGGACAAGTTCGAGACGCAAGAAAAAGACGTCAGGACTAAGGAAGCCCACATTAATGAACTCAAGAAGAAACTGGAGGCCGCACTTATCGTGAGTATGACCCGTATTGGTTTCACAATTTGTTAATTAATAAGATGATACAGACACCTAGGAGGGAAGAGACCAAGACCCTAATGGCTAGCACCGCTAGAGACGTGGCTCAGCTACATCCAGCCGTACAGACTTCTCTGGCCGAGCAACATCATCGAGCAGACGACTACCGTATGCAGAGCCTTCTAGCGGACAAGAATAGCATCTCAACTGGTGCAACATTCTTCAATGATCTTGGGCCTCTTGAACCCGGCGCTCGTCCAATTGAACTCAGGGTCTGGTGTGACGAAAGCAAGATCAGAGGACTCAGTGTGATCTACACAACCACCAAAGAGATCGGCCACGGAACAAGGACAGACAACCCACAGCACGTGCTACAACTCAGTCCTGATGAGGTCATTACCGAGATCGAGATCCACACTGTCATGAATGTAGAGAATAAGCTCTCTGTCACGGCTCTTGCTGTGGCAACCTCCAAGTGCAACATCCTCGCTGCTGGAGCAAAGTCCAATGGCAAGACGCAGGGCTTTTCTATGGCAGATTACCGTCAGTGGTCGTTCCGCGGTTTCTTTGGCTTTACATTCGATGAGGGATTCGAGGACATTGGTATTGTCTGGGGTAAGGATATCCCTGTTTCGGTTACAAGTACTATTCAACGCCCCCCGGCAAAAAACCTTCTTGGCATGGGTGTTTCGTTGCAGCAAAAGACCAAGAACGCCATGTCCAAGACCAGTCCTACAGAGCACTTTTATATGGGAGACTGTGTCGTTACTGGATCTACATCTTCAACCGCCAACAGCTTCAGTGCACTCGACACCATCGACGCAACGTCTGCCATCAGCAAGATAGCGTTCTGTACTTCTGCTGGCAGACTTAGCGGCTTGAGGGTCTATTACAGTGATGGTAAAGAAGTGGAGCATGGTGTCTTCGTTTCGGGCAATGATCCATGGAGCTGCGATGTCAGGGCGCCTGTTGTAGCAGCCAAGCTGACAGTTGCCAAGACACGAAGCACTCCCGTGCCTTTCGTCGATTCCGTTGAGCTTGTCTGTGGAAATGAAGACGGCGAGTTACCGCTTTGGCCTCTGGATGTATTGACTGTACGATACCTTGGAGACCATACAGAGGATGAACAGCTCGAGGTTGTGTCTAAGTTGACGGAACAGGCGCCCAAGCTTGCTCGTGCTAACTGGACTTTGCGCGGTTTCTATGGAGAGGAGAGTCAGGGACTCATTTCGAGACTCGGGTTGATATGGGGATGTGCCTAATTCTTTTCATTTTCCTTATCTTTTGTGGTTGTTTTATCTATGTTGCAATTAAGTCGGGTGATTTATCGTTTTCTCGCGTTTGGGTATTGTTCCGCAAGAGGTTTTGAGGTGAAGAGTTTGATGAGTACAATCAATTTACTTTGGACATCTAGCTCTCTACAAAGGCCCAAAATTGACATTTCAAACTAATACTCTTGAAAACCATGTTTTTCTCAATGCCTTGTTGACCCACGCAAGATCGCGAGTTGAACGAAGATACGACTTAAATGTGAGGACCTACCAGTCGCATGTGCCCCAGTCAAAACCAAACGATAAGCGCGATAGGCAGGAAAGTCAGCATGTCGGACCATTGCAGCGCAAATAGTGGTCTTTGTTGCAATCCATGTGTGAGATGCACCATGTCAATAGAGGAACCGTGGGCAAATACGCTGTACCCCTCAGGGGAAGGTCTCGATCCTTCCATATCTGCACCTTGGTAAAATAAGTAAGCATAGACGGTGTGGCTGCATGCATGTAGTGCATGTGCTGAAGTCAGGTCTCAGCAGCGCCGCCAACCCCAACCCCAACACATAGCGTCGCCAAAAGCGGCGCACACAATCTTGGAACTATTGAATCGACTAGTGGCTCTAGTCTGTCCCTTGTTTCACTTCAGCTATCGTCCAAGTATGACATTCCTTCCTGTTCAAGCCGTTCAGAACATGGCGGAAGTGTGATATGAACTGCATCTGCAAGAAACTCTTTTCGGGGGGGTTTGGCGTTCGCTATCTCGACCGTTTTTGCTCTCTCTTCTTACCGCCGTCCTTATCAACCGCCTTGTCCAACACGCCCTTTTCTTCTGTTCTCTCCTCTACATTTCCATTCGCACTCTCTACTTAGACAATGACTACTGTCGTCGATCATCAGTGTAATCCTCGCAAGTCCGACAAAAGCGAAGCCCCAAGAATTTTCAAAAATGACGCGAACAGCGTCTCGGAGCTTCAAAGGGCTCGACTCCAGAAAAAGCTCGCCGAGGATGCTGCACGTCTCCAACAAGAAAAATTAGATGCTGCGAATCAGGACATCAAGTCCATCCGAGACGAGCGAGACACGTTGCGTGAGAACGTCAAGAACATGGAAAAGTCTTTTGATGACAAAAATAGAGAGTTCAAGATATTGAGCGACAACATATCGAGGCTCGATGCTGAGAAGAGGCAAAAGGAAACCGAGCTTGCAACCGCAGTCAGTCAAAAGGAGTCTGCTGAGTCCTTTAACCGTCAAAAGGAAGCAGAACTGTGGGCTGCCAATAATGAAAAGTCAAATTATTACCAACAGGTCTCCTCCCTTACTTCTACGGTCACTCAGCAGGCCAATGAGCTGCAGAATCTGAGATCACAGATTACAACTATGGAGAACAAGCTACCTAACAGCCGACAAGATAACTGCTTACCATTTCAGTATCACAACGCAACTGTCATGATTATGAATCTCGGATGTCAGAGGGCACTGGACGCTGGCAAAGGTACTATGACTCCTGCGATACGCGACTCGGTGAGGTTGAGCTAATCTCTTATAGATGGAGGCACTCTGGTGCACGGTATAGACATGGATCTGAACAATGGAAACCAGATCTTTATTCTCAGAAAGATGTCCGGCCGACCGGGTGTGGACGACTACTGGATAATCGCTCGCAAGGACGATGTCAGTAGTACGTGATGATGCATTTATTTCAGTTGACTCAAGGAACTTGCTAACTAGGATCCTAGGGAAGCTCTATTTTGATAGACAAGAGACTGGTAGTGAGCTTCAGGTTGGCGCCCCTCCTGGCAAGCAAGACTATTGGTATATTGGCCGTGGATCAGATACTCGTGTTGGCTCATGGGTGTAAGCACAATATCATGAAGGAGGTACAGTAGGTTAACGATACATCCAGGTTTAAAAATGCCGAGTGGGGCACTTACATAGAGTTAGCAAATGGTGCGAGGTCCAATGGGTATGTTTTCTCTTCCCCAAGACAGCCTATAAGCGCGGTGAACAACGTTGACAATTATAGTCTGAGAGTTATATCGTACAATTTCAGCAACAACCTGGATGCCAACTGGGTTATCGTTCCCATTACCTTTGCAAGTTAGTTATATTAGCTTTCTTTTAAATAATATTGCTGCGACTACTTGCATGGAGAACGGTGCTTGCTTGGCGATGTGGTGTTGGTCTAGTAGCCAATTTCATCAACGATTTGGTCTACGGGATGTCAAGACACGCTTCACATATAGAAACTAGCTACACCACACTTCGTATTGACCAAGGGGAGTATGATAAGATGGCCCGTAGAAAAGGCATGTTGCTTATCAAATATATTTCGGTTCTCTACATACGTTTTCTAAAGTAGTTCTAGTTAATCACATACAATAGGAAAATCCAGAGGTCCTTTTCAAGTCAAGATGTAAACAAGAAAATGACGAGACCAATTAACAGACGTTCAGTATAGCACAGCTTCTCCGTCCTTGTTAAGCATACGTATTTTTAATACACATTTCAGTGTATCTACGGGACGACGTGCTTTAGCGTGAGCCGCAACAATAGAGCCTTCGAAAGTAGCCTCTAGAACAAAGATCGACTAGCGCACTATGTAAGCAATTAGCAATAGTTACCACAAAGCTTTAGTGTTAGGGTTACTCGACTTCTGGCTGACCTTATTGTATATCCCTTCGAGATAGATCAAGACTACAAGATAGGGTTGCATTCCCAACTTGGGGCCAAGGTATAGGGACTGAAGGCATTGTCAAAGTGTGGAGGTCGATGCCCTATGGTCAGACTGAACTCGGACGGCAATCTCCAGACCAGTCGTTAATCATGTACGAATATTCTTGGATGATTGGAACAGCGAATCTTGGAGCAACGAGGAACGTAAACACCGGAACCGAAAAGGCGGTGGGGCTGGTATCTTATTATCTACATATAGAGTAATTAAAACCTTTTCAAATATTGATCCCCCTCATTTCAGTCCGTTATGGAAGTCTTTACACGCCTTGGACTTAAAACTGGCGGGCGTGGCGGCGTGTCTTCTTTGAGCCACCGTTCTTGGATCGAAGCCACTCAATGAAGGTGTCAAGGGTGAAGGTCTCGGGAAGAGCACCCTCCTCATTATCCTCCTCGGCGACAGGGGCATCGGTGGATGGAACCTCAGCGGCTTGAGTAGCAGCAGCAGCGACAGAGGTGACCATACTGGTAGGAACGACGGGAGTAGGGGCAACGGGGGTAGGAGTAGCAGGTGTAGGAGTCGAGATGGTACCGTTGGAGGGAGTATCGGGGACAACGGGCTTGGTGCCAGAAGCAGAACCGTACAGAGCAGGTCCAGGAATTTCATAGGTAGTGGAACCTTTGTAGGGATCAAAGAGAATACCAGGCTCAGAGTCGGTGTAAAGCTTAGTGGTCAAGGTTCCCTCAGGGTTGTCGGTTCCAGAACCAGTGATGTCGATGTTGAAGCACTGAGGATAGTTCTGGGCACCGTTCTTGCTACCAGCGCCATGAAGAGCGATGATCTCATGACGGAAGACGTAGCTACCGGCAGCGAGGGTCTCAGGGACAGTGGTAGACCAGGTGTTGTTGTTCTTGATGAGGTCGTCAGAGGCCCAAGTACCATCAAGACCAGCAGCATCGATCTTGACCCACTTGAGAGTGGCAGGGTCGGCAGAAGTGCACTTTCCAGAGCACTTGGCAACATAGGTCATAACAGGACCAATGTGAGACTCGGGCCAGGCA
Source organism: Fusarium heterosporum (assembly GCA_013396295.1). Classification (NCBI taxonomy): domain Eukaryota; kingdom Fungi; phylum Ascomycota; class Sordariomycetes; order Hypocreales; family Nectriaceae; genus Fusarium; species Fusarium heterosporum. The sequence goes on along the minus strand of JAAGWQ010000063.1, from coordinate 163,495 downwards.
GACCACTGGAACTCAACAGTGCCACCAGCCTTGACTGAGAGCGACCTGGTACCGGGAGCAGCCTTCTTATGGCAGGCAATGTCGGAGGTGCCAAAGTCGGCGGGATGAACGAATCCGTTGTCGAGATTCTCGGCGGACCAAGCAGCGATGTCGGGGACCTTGCCACCCTGCTGAGCAGTGTAGTACGAAGTGAGGTCATAACCGTCCTGGTAGGTTCCGTCAACCTTGATACCAGTGACAGTTCCGTGTGCGAGGGCCACGGAGGCGAAAGCGCCGGCGAGAGTAGCAGCGAGCTTGAAAGACATGATGATTGTTTGAAAGAGAGGATTGGTAAAGGTAATGAAAGTCAGGTAGTGTGTCGGGAAAAGAGTGTAATAGACCAGCTTCACACAACAGAGATAAAGAACGGAATAGAGTATGGAAAAAAAGAGTGAATGCACTGCACCGTAGAGAAGAAACTAAGCTGAAGAAACAAAAAGTTAGAAGACAAGAGTCTGACGTTTATATATGTTCTTTTCTCAAACATATTCTTATTAAATCAAGTCACCAGCAACACGCCAAGAAGCATTCCGATCCATTAGTGGTGGAAAAGCAAGTCGTCTCAGCTTCGTGGAGCCGTAGGGATAAACATTTTTTGAGTAAAGGCCCTGCCCCCCAAGCGCGCGGTAACGGGGTCATATCTACAGGGACTGTTACAGGTTATGATTTAGCAAAAGAATCTGCTTGTCTTCTCCTACTGTATAGGTCTGAAAACATTCATTGTTAGCAACAGAAGTATCTTAAGATAAATCCACAGTGTTCTTCAATTTTCCCTCCAAAAGTCTGGGATATAAAGTTTTACTCCTTGAGGGATCTATAGTTATCCATAGACAAAACTCAATCTTTACTTTTCAAGATGATCATCGATCCAATCGCCCCATCAACCTCTAACATACGCGGCTCGCTTTCTTTACGCGGATTGCTTACCCCTGTACCTGGCCGCTCACCTGGGACTCCACCTTGAATGGTCCGAGATCCCTGTTCTTCACCGTTGACTGTCACTGAGGACATTCAATCGACGTGGAAAGTTGACCCTGGTCCTTTCTTGAGTGGGAAACTGACAGTTCTGACTTGCAGGTAGAAATAACTGGATGCCGATATCTGGTCTGGCAATCATGTCCGGCCTAGCTAAGTGGGGAAATGTCCCATCCTTAATTCTAGGGGTTTGCATATATTAGCGCTTGTTTGGCTGGACTCCGCGGGTGTGTGTGTAATCGTGTATCTGGCCGTTGTGGCCTGTGCTCAATCCGTGTAACTAACTGCAAGAATGCTAGCCTCTTGATACGGCTCTTGGCCATCAGTCCGATCGCCTTACGTGCCTTTCCTCTTTCTCTCGGCGATAGTCACCGCAACCAGTAAGCTATACTGCCCGATAGGCTCCATCGTGAACTGAACGACTCCTAAGTCTTTCTGCCCGAGGACTGAGACTTCCACGACCAGGGCGCATCCAAATCCACCAGAACTTTCAGCCTCAGCGTTGTGACCTTAGTAATTATCATTATCGCAATTGTACTACCCTGGGTTCGTTTTCTCGTAAGACCTGCCGCCGACACCAACCATCCGAGCCCGGCGACTTCGCTAAACTCCACAAGCGTAAGCGGGAGTTGCACGAGGATAGGAAGTAAGCAGACGACACGAGACGTGTCTATTAAGACCAGATTTGGGAGCTCCAGGCCGAGATCAGCATGGATGGTACGGATGTCGTCACTCCCAGAGCCGCCAATGTAGTATGTAAGGGAGGAACTGGATTTGATTGAGCTGTCAGAGTCAAACGTTTGGCGAAAGAATGACTGGGGATTTGGACGAGAGAGACTTGGGGATGGCTTTGCCCATTTTGTGTGAACTGTCTGGAGATAGAGTAACACGAGAAGGTGAAATCTTGCAGTGTATTGAGTTATGAGATATGCTTGATTGGGTTGCTTCGAAAGGTGTAAGGAATACATACCTCCGTTCCAAATTGGGGACATTTCGACTACAAGAATCTGTCTAGAACAAAAGAACATTCTGTCTACCAGCGATTACACATGCGATCACTGTTACCCCACGAACACGAACCCTTTCAACCATATACCAGTTTCTAATCAGACATGACAAGACAACGGCCTGGATTCCGCACAATGCCCTAGTCAGGAAACTGAGAGTATCTCTCATTTGATGGCCTACGTTCTCTATAAGTTCTCCCCAAGACATCCCACCACTACCACCAGAGAGTCTCCTTCAGATCAGGGGGATCCTTACTTGGTTACAGTTTTAAGCTCACGTATCTTCGCCTCTGCAATCGCTAGGCCAACTTCTGTCTGACGTAGCTTGGCCTCGAGGTACACTGCCCCGGCATTCTTGTCTTGTGCCGCATTCCTGCGAAAAGCGGACAATTTGACGGCAGGTAATTGTGAGCAGAAACAGCAAACTCCTGAAGGAACAAACGGCTGACCTAAGTTAGTTGATATAGATGTTTGAAAGATGCTAGGTATCACTTGTCTCATTCGGCATTGGTGGCGCGGGAAATATTGATACAGCTGATATTGAGCTGATGCCCAAAACATGTTCTCGACTTTCTTCCACAAGCGTCGATAAGTCTGTTCCTCTGTTTAGAAACAATACCCATAAATCAAACCATACTAAACTCCAATTTTACTTATTCTTTCTTTGTTACATATATGCTATATGGTGGCTAAAGGGTTCGGATTATGCTATAGCGGATGGGCAGGTTAGTAGGCCAGCTAGGGGATATATGACCGGAGTGTATCATCATGGTATAGCCAAGTCTACATAAACTACCCTGGAGAAAAAGCACATTGAACTGTTGCCACTTATTAATCTATATTAAGCGATACGTCATACTACGTCATGCGACCAGCTCAAACTTGGAAGCTCAGGGCACTGAGATTTCTGCCTAACCAAATCCCATCAAATATTAACATTTCTGCTTAGCCATAAATAAGTCCGTGCATTTATTGTGGATGAATAATTCGCTACCCTCACGCAGCGGGATGTGAAGCATTGACCATTCGATAGATTTTCCAAGCGACGCACCTAGCTTTATGGCAGAGCAATGCAAGCTATGTGGAGGGAGACCCGAGGGCCACCGCTGTGGCTATTGCGGTGCTAGACCAGTTATTGTATCTACGCGATGTGTGGTGTGTATGGGACGACCGAAGGGTACCCGATGCGGCGATTGCGGCAAAGGACCCGACAAGGAATCGACACAGCCGTGTAGATTGTGTGGAGGGAGACCGCCGCATGCAGGATGCGACTCCTGTGGTGCAGGGCACAATACTATACTAGAGAGTGGTTTCCGGGTATACGCATCTGAACACTCCGGTCGTTGTGTTGAACGCGCTCCGCAACTTGCAAAACAGGCCGAAGAGCCACTCAAATCATCCGAACCTTGCAAATCCTGCTCGAGTACCCTTGAGGGCTACTGTTGTATATTATGTGGCGAACGATCTGAAGGAACCCCGCGAATGAAGGGTTTTAGTCCATAACAAGTAGTAGGTGGGGTGGATGGTATCAATCTAAATCACAGACAGGCCACTTTGCTAGGGCTACAACCTGGCAAAACCATCGCCCGATAGGTGGCTGTACAAAGTTCCAGCTTTGCAGTTCGCTGTTTCAGAAGACACGTCACATCCGGCATCCTTCCTGTGTTGCCCACTGCCAACATGGTCTCGCTAGGGGACACAAAAACATTGCTAGAAACATCAGGCCACTTTTTCCAAGAAGACGAGAAGATAGGCCACAGATTTGACGCCATATCCCAACAAATTGGCTACTAGTCCAAGAACGAAGCTGGTCTCACATTCGTCAGAGTCAATACGTTCAAAAGTGAGGCATGCATACCATGCGACTTTCATCCTTACAATATTGAAGGTAAAAGGAAGGTGGTCATGTGATCGAGTCCTTCTTCCCGGAATGCTCCCTATGCTTCACAGAGTCCCTCGGACCAACCTACTACGACTGTTACGATTTGGAGAGTATATAACCAAAGCTCACAGTCTTAATCGTGTACTCGTGGATAAATGACACCTTCGTGATATTCCACTTCGGCTCTCTCAACTACCTGCTCAGTGCCGGCGATGGTTGTAACGGCCTGTTGAAGATATCGCCAGAGAAGCTCGGCCATCACGGTATCTTCAAGAAAACTGTATCAATGAAAAAGGGTGAACTTTATGTACACATCTCTCCCAGAGAGGTTGTTTACTAATAAATAGAAGGTCCATCATCGATGGGCGGACCGGCTCCATGATCGTCTGAGGTCGAGGGATCGCGTTCGGACTTGTCGTGCCTGAAGACCTGCAGTATTGGACCAAGATGAAGCTACCGAACAGTCGTGAGCTCGAACGATTCGTCTAGCAGATGCAGGAGACAAGCTGCCATATCGGAATCGACTTTATCTTTCAAGCTCATGAGGAAAACAAGGCACAGTGATGAAATCTTTCACGAAAGCCACTGTATTCCAGGAAATTGAGAGGGGTCAGAGGTCATCTGTTTCTGGATGTAAACATTGGAAAATTGGGCTGCACTCGGTTCCATGACTCATTGATCAAGGTTCTAACCGGACAGTTTATGTACTGTGCCGGAGCACGAGACCAGTCAGTATGGTCGGCCATGGCTGAAAGGTCAATGTAAATAGAAGCACTGTGATATAACTCCACTCCTTGCAGAATATTGTCAAACATAGAGACAGATTAATCCTCTGTAAGGAAATTCTCATGTACTTTACTTGGTTCAGGCACAATTTGGCGGATCACATAGGACGCTGGGACTTGTAATAGAGGTTGAGAACTGGAATCAAAAACTCAAAGGTAGATTGACCTGTCTGAAAGGTACTTTTTCCCGCAAGAGCTGCATTGTGACCTGGACTTGGTCGAGTTTGGCACATGGTATGCACGACAACTTGTTTCGTGACTTGAGTCTCAGCAACCTTGGCATTAACGGTGGATCTCTGACGCCGCTTCAACCTGCACCTACCTGCCTTACGAGAACATTCTAAGGACTTTCGCCACACAGAAGAAAGGAATGCTAACAGGGAGCGTGGCTAGCTGAAGCACTTGGTGTGGCCTCGTCAAGACAAAAATGCAGCCAGCCATGGTTTGAGCCAGCCGATGATCATTCCCCGAGAGTTAGCATTAGGGGGATTTGTTCATCGAATCTGTCTCACCGTTCATAACTGAAAGGGGCCTCAACTTGATGACTCACAATGACTTGTAACTTGTACTGTCTGGGTCTCAAGACTAAGAACATCTGTTTAGATCTGCACTGCATAGGGAGGGCAGGCTGATATAACTTCTAGCGTCACTATATGATATTGTAACAAGCTATATTGAGAAGAGAGTCAGATAGAGTCGTGCATCAGCTTTCGATTGTGGCCGGACTCTAGAAAAATGGCTGTAGCTAAAAAGCTCGAATGGCTAGAACTAAAACCGCCGCTCATGACCTTACCGATCGATGGCTTCTCAGCTAGCCACCAACAAGGCTCGGGAGGAAGGCTTAATTTCGCCGCCAAAGTCAAATTTCATATAACATCGCCCTCAGCTAGCCACGTACTTGCCATGACATGAATTCTCAGCCAACCACAGTTTAGCCATCACATCAAACATGTGGAGGGAGTAACAGCAATTCCCCTCATATCCCGCAAACGCCCTGGTCTTACATTAGTAGTGTTTGCTAATTCAATTTTGAACGGCCGATCATGTCTCAGACTACGATCATAGGAACATCCGTTCCCATTATGACTGTGGAGGTCGACCCAAGAGTTACAACAATAGAATGTATATCGAATTGATATAAATGACTCTTTAGGAGATTTACACACTTTGCGCTACTCATGCGGTTTGTATTCGTCCCGCCCTGCATAAACTGCTCAAATTAGACCTTCACCTCAGCCAGCCTCATTATGTATAGGAATACAAAACATCCATAACCGGCGGTATTCTACAGATCCTGTAGCTTTTCTCAAATATAAATATTGAAGCCATCCTTCAACTAATTATCATTTTCTCATCATTACCATTCCATTACAAATCATTCTTCAATTCCACTTCTAATTCGACTTTGCAAACATGAGCGCAAAAGCAGCACAATCTGAGCCGCTGTATATGCTTCGAAGTGAAAAAGGTGTCTTCGTTCATTTCTATCACAAACATGGCCCCAAGGATGCACCGATTCTTGGATAGTACGTTAGCCACTGCCTATATATCACATACTACCAGTATCCTAATAACTTGTTTTGGCAGCAAAAACGAATCGTGGGATTATAACCCGAACATGAATTGGAAGATTCAGCGGGTCCCGGGCACAGACACACGTGTCATCTTCAAGAGCGAAATCAACGACACCGTGATCTACTCCAAGGGTGAGTTAGTTCGAGCACAGAACAAACGAGCGCTCGAAGACATCTCACTGACGATGTTAACAATGTATAGCATTGAACTATCACCTTGGCGCCGACCAGGGTATGGAGAACCACGATACTGCTCACTGGTATCTCGAAGGGTGTGATTTTTCCGAGATATCGGAGACACCTCTTGTCAGGTGAGAAATGCGACTTTTGTCAGGAATTGCGGTTGACCAGTATTGCTGACGCCTTGAAGATTCCGCAACGCAAAGCACTCTACGCTCTATCTAGACTGGCAGCATGCCGAGCCGACTGACGGTAAGGCCTTCACAACTGGCCAAGGCAACAATACAGCAAGCCAGATCTTTCGGATTTGTAAAGTACACCGACGTGAACAGTAGGTTCAGCAGTTCTGGGCAAATCGTGGCATTTTCGCCCTAAAGGATTGTGTTGCAAGCCACAGGATAAACAACGCTTCCTAATGGCGGTGGACTGTAAGCATGTATATAGCCTCTATAGTCTCTATAGTCTCTTACATCATGCTTTCCCTTTCTCTGATATTTGCTTTAAAATTTGTCCCAGTGCTCACTACTATCCTATGTCCTATGAGGTGCAAAGAAATAAAGATTGAATCACAAATTTAATTGCGTGCATGCTGCTCTGATCCTTCGGGCTACACTTCTCAGCCGACTAGTTCATGTGACTACTTCAAACCGGCGCTGGCCAATCTGAACAGAATACTGCGGAGGCTTTTTTTCCGTCAACTTGGCCATAGCGTACCTTTGTCACCCGACTACTAGATGACGGGATTGGCCGATCTATACTAAAAGATTTTTTTTTAAGAAAAAAACTCCATTTTGCGAGGTGTAGGGCAAATATGCTTCGTACAGCATTTCGGCTTCCTAACGCTGACTCTTGGCTTCCAAGCCTACCAAGATCCACAGGTGCCAGGCGCCAGTGGAATCAAGCTTGGCTACCCACCCTTCGTCTTGGATGCTTCACTACCTGCGCTTAATTCAAGTTGGGTCCTACTTATTCGTCCATAGGAATCATCATCCGACTCCATTACAAACACATGCACACCGCTGGCGAAGAGAAAGTTGAGAATAAGCCGACATCGAAAATCCAGCCCCAATGGCATACGAGATCGTGAACTCTACATTCGCTTCCACGTCGGGGCGTTGACGCAGACTAGTTGGCATCGGTTAATGTGCGTTGCAATAGTATCTTCACATTAACATTCAGACTCGAAGTACAGGTCGTGACACAATACCACCAACCAATACTCATCCATGATCCTATGAGTCCAGTTCTCATGCCGAAAGGATTCATATGAGGCAGGAAAGCTACAACGTAATGAGAATGGCTGGAATTCTTGGCCAAGAGAGTAGATGCGGCGGAATCGATGGTACATGCCACCAAGAATTATGTACCAAGCATGGCCGTCTTCCGTGTGGATCTGCTTGACTTACCGTAGTGGTGAATTGCTATTCTTCTCCATGTGTTCGATCTTCAATGGCTTGAACTTCCTGTATTGCTCCAAGCCTTCCGATTGGCCTCTCAATCTTGCGCAAATTCCCTTTCTCTTGGGACAAATGACGTTAGCAAACAACCTCTCTTGGGCTAGGGTTTGTGTTCTAAACCATTCAACGTTCGTCTACAATGAAACACGACGACCATTCCAAGCTATGCTATGCCTCGACCAACCTGTTGGTAATTCTCTAATATAAGGAATAGAAACAAGCTCCAGGCTTCAATGATCAATATTAAACAATACGATTTCTAACACAATAAAAGCCCTATTCCTCAGCAACTTACACAATAACTTGGACTGCAGAATAGCCCTCTGACCTTTTCCAAGATAACTTTGAGGGAAAATCAGGAGCAGTCTCTCTATTCACCTACTCCGAGTAAGTATCTGATTTCCGGCATATCTCAATCTTGATATAAGAAAATTAAAGCTCCCTCTCTTAAACCGGGTTGCGATTGACTCTTGACTGACTGACACTTTCATCTTGACAGAAGCTGAACCCTCCAAATGGGAAAAAAAGAAGAAACATGTATTCCGATGTTTCGACACATGACCTTGAGCTAAAACTATGCCGGCTACTCTTTCATTTTTCTTGTTTCATGGTATTATAGGCTGATTATTTAGCTTGTACTTTATGCGTACGAGATAACTGCTGTAGAAAGCCCTTTGTCACCCTACCGCAGGCTTCTCGCACATCAATGACTTTGGTTAGACATCCTCTACTGACAAATGGTCTGTGTAAGAACGATTTGCTAATCTTGTGTCCTTGAGTTGATGTTCTATGACAGTGCAAAGATCTCAGAGCTTGGGCCATTTGTTTGCCGTGGAAGCAGCCAACAAGGGTCTTGTACCTATTATTAGCCACTAGGTCCATTATTTCCATTTACCCAGCGCACATCAATATGCGTAAGTTGAAAAATTGCTTGATTAGTAATGTTATAGACTAATAAGGCTAAACAGGCCTGAAAGCTAAACCAACGGGTAAATAGCCGGTGTGCATCGCCACCTTAAACGAGATTAAGAATTGTTACTTACGGTGTTTGCGAAATATTCGCTAGGTCCAAATACGAGAAATAGGGCAGAATCAAACACGGGCAAGGAACCGGACCAATTAAATTGGAATCCTTCAGGATTTACAAACCAAAGCCTCAGAGGATTCAATCCTTCGCATCGTAGTGGATACTTATAGCAGGCATTTACACCTCCAGCTAAAGAAATAACTATATAATCATAGGGTGACTATTATATTTTCTTGTAAATCATTTCCTCTTTCTCTCTAGGAACTAGTTAACACATTCAATTAACACAATGCAGTTCTCTCTCGTCACAGTTATTGCCGCTCTATCGGCCACAGCTTCAGGCTGGCAAAGTATGTAGCTCTCTACCTGTCTCACATGCTATTCCTAACCCTGCTCAGTCACCGCCTGGAGCGGAAGAGGTTGCCGCATTAACGTCAATGCCGCCGACGAAGTCTACCGCAAGCTCGCGTCGCCCAGCCGGGGATGCTACAATTTTGGTCAGGACATGCCTGGCGTCAGCTGCTCCGAGGTTCGTCCTCGTGCTGGCGGTGAGCAAGGCTGCATCTCAGGCGAGCTGTTCCCACGATCCGTTACTGTCACCGGCGGGTGCAACTTCTATGGCTCACCAAACTGCGGCGGTGAAACCGATGAAGGTTTATGGGTCATGAGCTCCCATGACGACGTCGATAGATGTATCGATTTCGATTATTCCAGACTTATGTCTTTCTTTTGCGTAAGTTTCCCTGTCTCTGATCATATGCTCGTTGACCTCCACGTACTAACATGGATACAGTATGGAGATGAAGCCGACGCCTCGGTCGTGGAACCCGCAGTCTAGAGAGCTAGCCTCGGAAGTTGTACTTACGGCTTTCGCTTGGCGAAGGAAACCATATTTATAGTGGACATGTGTCTACAAAGTAGGATGAACCACATATAAAACAGATCCATGATGACCATTCAACTGGCGGTTATACTTCCCACTCCATGTTCCGTGTTAATTATTACGTTGTATACAAGATTTTGGAACCGCCAAGTCCTGGTCAGCTTGTCTTAAAATAGCTGTAATGAAGTCATGGAAAGATGCCTGGGGAGGCAGATATCGGTCATCATGAGTAAACTGCGTGATCGATGCCTATATCCAATCCAAAGTTCAATGTATTACCTACGCAAATATAACCTTGTAAAAAAAGGCACGCGTTCAAGTCCAAATGAAGCTAATCAAAACTTGAACAAAGACACGCGAAACTCGTGGCATTGCCCATAGATCTTGACCTAAATCCAAAGCACCAAGTCATACCTTCTATTTTATCTTTACAGTGGGTATGCTGTTGACTTTACCAGTGAAATCCACTCTTTCGCCTGTTATGCCGGCTCTAGCGCAGTCCACGAGTCTGCGATCGGCCTGGCTGTCTTGGCGATGGTAAAGGCCTTTCTAAAATCCTTATTATCTCTGGGCCCTTCTACTTGTCATTGTGTTCCGGCTCGTGATGTCGGGCCCTCCATCGTCTGACCTCACGGCCTTGCCCATTTGACGATATTTATTACAGGAGATTCTTACCGACGGTCACATATCTCTTGGATGTAGCTCCTCAAGCTATGTCTTGTCAATAGAGACTGACCCCCCCGCAGTGTCTATCCGTCGCAACACAACCTAGCTCGCCTTCAGTTTTCTCCTTTCACGAGCTTGACCCGCGATATATATCATAGCATTTACATTACTCTTTTAAGGTTTCTAGGTATAGATTGGTAGATCACTTGCTTGTCTGAAGAACTTGCTTATTAAGTACGTCAGTTAGGAAGGTATATACTATGACCTGTCAGTCCACTATTGGTAGATTCAAGCCTGTGCATTGGTTGACACACCAATCGTCTAGCTACTAACTGTGGGGTAAAAATAAATGCCAACATCTTCACCGACTGCAGACCAGCAGGACAACAATGACAATCTCCTTGCCATAACAATTAACCTCCCAACCATGGCCGACAAGAGAAGAACGTGGGACATGGATTCGACGCTCTCGAGCTCCATTTCCATCAGCAGGCCGGCTGATTCTCATCCTGACACTCCTGAGAGTACGGCTAAGCAATGGCAGAGCTGTTCAAGCGAAACCCCGGACAAACAAGAAGACAGCGAACATGCAAATCCTTTTTTCGAACACGACGATGACGATGTCGATACCAACTCCATCGCATTGATCCGCAAATCTGATCCCCACTCTGGAGGCGTATATCTTATCCTCGACGTTTCGCAAACGCGTGCTTTGACGTGCCATCAAGGTCAAGTTCGCCTAGAGCCTATCAGTTTGGATAACAAGCATGTTTCCATGCAGGCCCAGTGGATATGTGCTGAAAGAAATGGTTTCAAGGGGTTCAAAAACGTCGCTGGAGGTGGTTTTTTGGGACATGATTTATGGTGGGATTTCTGCGCCAAAGCTCCATGGCTTAGTCTTTGGGAAAGTTTTACCATTGATAGACGTGAAAGCGGTCTATATTGGATCAAAATTCTACACTGGTGGACGCAGTGGCAGGTTTCTGCTAGAAACGATGGAAGTGGGGTATGGGCGGAGAGGGAGAAGGGAACTCTATGGGAATTTGTCAAGGTTCTGAGCTTGGGAGAAGGAATTTGATCAGTTTTGTTAGGTGTAGCGCCAGCTGATATCTTTCACAAGGGTTTGACTTACAATAGAGCAATGCCTAGAAAATTATTGACAGGTATGTTGGTAATTGCAGTTGAACGATCAGTCGACATACGCGTATTATTAGCGCAATTGGGTGTGGCTAGTAGCCAGGCTGGACCGCCCTCTGTTACTGATCATGTCGGGAGATGATAAATCTATGAATTTCTTTAGCGTCAATATGGGGTAAGAATATATCTCAGCTCTCAATTCATCCATTCAAGAAAGCAGCCAATAATCTCGCGAGCGGACTTTCTGGTATAAGGCTCTCCGCAACTCCATCCATTGACATTCTCCGTGATATAGAAGTCCTCTAGCAGTGGTTTCAAGCAACCTATCGAGTTGTGGGGTGACAATGTCCCACACTGCATCTAAAGCGAATATTAGTAAGCACTGGAATAGCTCCTCAAGCGGTAGAGTGCAGACCTCAGTACTTTCACCAGTTTTATCGGAAGCCACTGAGTCATCAAATAGTGCGCGAGATAAAATCTATACCGCTAGCCAGGCTACAATACCTTGGAGAAGCTGGCACTTACGTTATTTAGGGATTTTCAGTTTTAACAAATGCTCTGGACAACAACTTCATCGGGGGCATGCGCCCGATTTGACCTATGTCATGACACATCTCTTCCTGTCTGTGTAAACCACTATCGATTTCCACTCCCGCGATCGTTTTTATCTGCGAGGAAGATATGAGGGACGAGATTCAAGATTCGTCCATTGGTTCGCGCTATCGGCTCGAGAGTGTCTCTACTTTGCTCCAGACTGGACTCGCCTTCTGTCAACACCTACAACTTGCCATCATCAGTAGCAAATTTCGTAAGGCTACGTCTAATTGAAAACACTGTGATGCTGACGCTCCACTGCTCATGATCTTTCAAAGAAAGTTGGAAAGGTGTCAAGAGCTGGACATTTTTGCTCCTTGTCCTTTCCACTCAAAACACTGAATGACAACTTTTGCCATATTTGGGTATGCACTTAGATCAGCACCACAGGTCGTGACATTGGTTAGCTTGAGGCCGAATATCTCTCTCGAATATCCAAGCGATATCCAAGATGTGACGTACAAGGACAATGTGCATTTATTCGAAGTCGATTGACCCAAGTAAGTTGCGGAGACAATGCACTCGGCCACCAATGCTCCTCGACAACTTCTCATGTCGAGCGTGGTCCATCCCTTCCTCTACCATTCAGTTCCCGACGTGCCGGGGACCTCAAAGCTCAAAAGAATCGAAGGTCCTCTACGTCGCCTTAGGAAATACAGCGTATCAATCATCGCCGAGTGCCTATGTTTGTGATGGTTGCGGAAGAACATGTGATTAAAATTCATCACATCCCTCCCCAGGCTACCCGATGACAGGGCTCAGCTGTGTAGCGCCGGCAGAGCCGCTCTCCAAGGACTCATCGAAAACATCGTAGCCGCGAGCTACGTGAAGAAATACATCGTCGACCCGTGCCCTTCACGGCAGGCTCAGATTTTCTTACCTATGGTAGGAAACCCTTTCCTCAAGATAGTGTATTAAAGTGTCAAGTTTGTTTCTTGTGTCAAATGATCTTAACTAAGTTTTCTTTCAATTGTATGCTCGCAGCTCTCAACTTTTTATCAAGCCCTCGAGGAAGTCAATGCCTCGTCTTTGTAAGTCCCATGTCAACGACCCCTTTTTCATCCGAGCTGCAAAAGTGTGCTCTTCATCTGGAATCTCCAAGAGTTGACATTGTACATCATTTTTCTCCAATTCATTCAGCAAAGCCCGGCTCAACGAGATGGGCACCATTGTGTCAGCTAGTCCATGGACGATAAATGTTGGGGGGAACTGCGAGTTAATATTGAGAACTGGATCCACCTTCGGCCAGTCTCGAGATGGAAAGATAGCCTCTAAAACTCGACCATTCGCAATTTGTGTCATAGCAAAGGCCTGCCGAGGGTCATTAAAATTAGGACCAGCCGGACTGGTCTGCCCTTCAAGAGAGATTCCGCCACGAATCGGAACCGGATCTTCTGCAAAGATACGATTAAGAAATTCTGGGCTCAGATTCGGCGGCAACTTTGCAGCCACATGCGGGATTGGTGAGGTCCAAAAAGGGTCACTAAAGGAGCACGGCCCATAAAAGTCTAAGACTCCAGCAACTGGACGTGGCACTCCAAATCCCTTTGTAAAGGAGACCCTACTGTCAGTATCTCGGCCTTCTGATGATTGGATCAGACTACTTACAAGGGACAAAGCCAGATGTCCTCCAGATGACGTCCCGAAAGCAAAAACATGCTTGAGGTCGCACGTATGCAAATGCGAATTTTGGTGAATGGAACGCTCTAGGCCATCATTGTATATCCATTCAAGAAGGTCTCTACAATCTTGCATTGGGCCCTCAAGCAGGTCAAGCTGTGGGCAAAGCCGGTGGTTGGGAACGACAACAATCCAGCCTCGATCAAGGCAGTCCTCGATTTGGTCCTGATTGACCATTTCTGATGCCCCCAGCATGAAAGCTCCGCCATGGATGTTAATTACTATAGTCTGAATTAGATTACCATGAAGAAACGCAAAGGAATGAAATAGACTATGATGGGGAATACTAACAGACTGGGCATGGTGCTTGCGAGTTCGGAGGTAGGAACACTGTCGCATCAATTTCACTACCCTGTGCAATTTTGTAAACGACCTTGAAATTCAATAATCTAGCCATGTTGTGTGGTATGTTCTCTGGAGGTATTGTTTGCCAGTTGTTACAATACCTGGAATAAGCTATTCATATTCTTCACAAAAATTGTTAACGTGATGATTAGTTGAGGTATTCCGAGCTACCCCGCAACCTCGGAATTCCCGAACAACCATCATCCATCGCCCGGACCCTGGCACGGCAAATACCGAGCCTAGTAAACTGTCTTTCCCCGGCGTATTGTTATTGCCGTAATGCCGAGATCCTCTTTTGTCAAAGTCTATAACCTCATGGCAGGTCCATAGAATTTACTACAATCTCACTAACGTTTTATTATATGACATCATACAATCATTCTTTGTCTAACAATTGACATCTCACACAACCTCCAACATGCCTATTCCTATCCACACAACGCCTCCGCCATCGCGCACCAGCTATGTCATTCAGCAGCTGGAAGGAGAACGTCTTTCCATCCCCGGAAGCAAAGGCACGTTCCGCATTCTTGCCTCAGCCAAGCAGACCGAGGGCCGGATGTCAGTCTTCCAAAGTGGTGCTGTTCTCTCCGATGCGCCGGGGTTTCACTACCACAAAGAAGCCCATGACGTTTTCATGGTAACAAAGGGCTACTTGAAACTTTACAATGGCGACAAATGTCGCGAAATGGGCCCTGGAGATTTTGCCTACGTACCGCCCGTAAGTTAATTACTTCATGCCTTATTGTTCCTTCAGCATCCACAGACGACCTAACAATAGGCCTCAGAATATCATTCACAATCCCGAACTGCTTGGCCCTCATACAGAAACACTGGGTCTAGTCGTACCTGGAGACTGGATTGACTTCTTCCGCTACATCGGTGAACCGTTTGAAGGCAACCTGATCCCAGAGCATGATAACCGTGATCTGAAGTCCCACGTGATACCCAAAGTCATGTCGGCTCCTAAAGATTTCGACGTGCATTTCGTCAGAGACTATACTCCTCCTGCCTTGGGCGAATGGGAAAAAACCGAGAACGTTCTCCCGCCTGGAGAGCTACAGCCGTATTTCCTTCGTGCCAACACTGGACCTCGTTGGATGGCTGGAGGTGTCATGTCGCGACCCTTCATCACGACCAAAGAGAGCGCAGGCAAATTCGCTATCTCGAGTATTGAGTCATCCAGTGTGTATGGCTCTTCCTTGTTTTCTGACTACATGGCTTTCCCAACAGTGGATCACTGCCTTTGTGTTCAAGAGGGCGTCCTTCGCGTAAATCTCAAGGATGATCCCGAATGGGTGAGTTTACACGAAGGCGAGACGGTTATGATTGCAGCGGGACAATCCTTTAGGCTTGAATTTGGGTCGAGATATGTTCGTGTATGGTCGTTTACGGATGGACAAGGCATAGAAGAGCTGGTCCACCAGGCGGGCGCACCTTGTCAAAGTTTTGTGCTGCCTGATGAGGCTCCTACCCTAGACAAGTCAAAACTCAAGGGTGTGATGGAGAAACTGGGTGTCACACAAGATTGATCACAGTATTATTAGAGAGTTCCTATAATTGAAAAGAACACCAAGCCCAACCAAAAACCAATTCATGAGTACACACCGTGGGAATCATTTCACCAGTAGAACCTGAGTTAAGAAAACATGTCAAAATTATCGTACACTTTGTACATGCAGTCAAACTTCATTTACCTGGATGGATCCCAAGAGCGCATATTATCTGGATGTCAAGTATTGAGGGTAAATATCACAGATTTAGTTCAGCAAAGCTCCGTCAACTTGTTCAACTGCTTACACTACTGTTATTCTCAAGGTCAAAGATTATCGTTTTCAAGCCAAAGCGCCTCCAGGCTTCCCCGCACTCCAGGGTCTGAGCCGCTAAAGTCCAGATGCTGCTAGCGGGTGGCTCCATTGCCGCTCTGGTCAACCGAGATAATTCTTTCTCGATTCACTTCCTAGACCTCTTCTCAGTGCCCTCACTACCAAACTCTTTCGCTATTCAATCTCGAGTCTAGCCTGCGTCGCAAAACGCTTGTTTCGTTCAAGCAGTAGCGACCATCTTCATCTACGCCCACTACAGACATGGAGACGCGACCTGAAAATGACGCGTCCGCGCCACCAGTCAAAAGACGTGCAGTCCTCGCATGTGAGAGATGTCGCTTGAAGAAGTACAAGTGTTCAGAGGAGCAACCATGCGCTCACTGCAAGCGTATGTTATCTATTGACTAACTCAGAACTCTGGATTATCTGACATTAGAAACTATACAGGCAGCGGGACTCAATGCAAGTATGGCAGAGGCTATCGAGTAACGAATGACCGTGCATCCCTTGCAAGGTATGCAATTGACCCATTGTTGACTGTGAACTACATGCTAAAGGCAATTTGGAGTACTGTTAGTGATGAGTCTGTGCCTGCCAATCCCCAGGTCCAACGGACGAGCTCTCTAGTTCAGCTAATCGAACAGTCTCCCACACTTGTCTCCCAAACTCCTCTACCAGACGTGGATGTCCGCACATCCCCAATTACTGCGAGGACAAGGCTACAGGCCTTGCCAATTAGCGACGAAGCACGTACTTCAGTAGTGTCGCCTAGCGAGGAGAGCGAAATCGCTGAGGTAAATCAGCATACCAACAACATCGAGTACCACGGCAATACGTCTTCCATGTCCTTCTTAGGTAGTCTGCAAAGACTTCGAGAGCAACGAGCGACTGAACTCGATTCAGCGCAGCGCAAAGCATTCTCTCTTGTGTCAGTACTGCATAACCCGAGTTTCGTTGCAAGGCGAAATTTCACCTCGGATCTTACAGTTGCTCTCGCTGCAAACGGATTCTATTCCAAGCGCGCCAATACCTTTATCGAAGGCTACTTTGGCGGAATTCATTATGTCCACCCAATTATTGACAAAGAAGACTTCTTGTCCCGTGCCGATGAATTGTGGCGTGGCACTAATTGCAGTGACCTGCACTTCATCGCGCTCTACTTGAGTGTTCTATCCTTGGGTGCTTTGACTCGGACATGGAATGAGAGTACCTTGGATGACCTGAATCGCTTTCAGTGGAGCCGAAAACTCTTTTCTGAAGCCCAGACAGTTCTAGATGAAGTCCAGTTCAACTGTAAGCTAGAAACAACACAGTCCTTCTACGTTATGGTAAGTTAATACGTTCACGTTACGACAAGGGAGAATTAACGAATCATGTCCTATCCCTAGGCCAAAATATGCCAGAACGAGTTGAACCCAAACCGTGAGTGGAGATGGCTATTTGAGTGCAATATTGACAATAATCATGCAACACACTGACTATCAATGTAGTCGCTTATATGTATCTCGGCTGGGCAATACGCTCCTGCCTAGCTGCCGGGATGAATCGTGAGACACCTAGTCCAAATGCAAAGACCTGTATGAAAATGTCAAGAATATGGTGGTCAGTCAAGATATTATCCTTACTGGAACTCTGGGTCTGTTCTGACACAGTATTCAACACAGGGGCATTTACTCGTTAGAAATGTTCGTAACTTCTCTCTCCACGAGGCTCCTTGTGCTATCAACTAACGATTAACAGTGAGATGAGCTTTCTCCTCGGTCGGCCTGATACACTGGGGCAAGACGAGTACCACAACCGCGCGATGCCGCCAGTCGATAATTCCGAGTATGCCATTATCTCAGCAATGGTACAATTCGGTCGTATCATGCGCAAGGTATCGATCGGGATCTATCACTCCCAACTACCAACTCTGGAAACCATCGGCCTGGCATGTGAGATAGAGCGTGAGATGGATAGTTGGGTCGACGCTCTTCCTCAACGACGAGGTACCTCTTTGAGAGACCCTGATTGGCGACGAAAGCAAAAACTTGTTCTGGAGCTTAGTGAGCATTACCTTGATCATTTATTTCCAGTGTAACTGAACTATCATAGGATATCACAACGTGAGGATGCTTCTCTTCAGACCGTTCGTCACCCAGTATGCGCGGGAGCCGCACCAGCCATCGGATACACTGATGAGAGCTGTCGAGAAGTGTATCTCTTCGGCCCAAAAGACCATTGAAATTGTTTATGAAGCTTACAAGGTTCACACCTACTTTCGGACATGGTGAGTTTCCGTGTCACCTCATATGGAAGATACTTACACAAGAGTGTTAGGTGGTACAACACGACATACATCACCATCGCAGCTTCAGTCCTCCTATTGTACGAGTCACGGGCAAAGGAACGTTCACCCACAAGCACACTCGCGTTAATCGAGACTGCTATCGAGATCCTGGATGTTATGGATGAATCTGTAGTGGCGCGGAATGCCGCAGAGGTTATTCGACACTTCGTGCGAGAGCTCAACGCCGTGCCTATTGCAACCTCAGATGATCCAGTGTTAGACGCTACGTCACTGGCAAATTTACAAAATGCCCCTACACCCGGTACATGGAATTCCCTAGATGTGAGTCACTTTACGTTTCACATGAGAATTGTCACTGATATTTATCCAGTTTGGAGTCAGTGGCTTCGAATTCCTAGATTTTCCACTGGGTGAGATGACAGCTGTCTTTGACGAACTATACAAGAACCTTGATCATAATATGTTACCTGAGTAAGCAGTATCTTAAACTCCTTTGTATAACAGCACTATCCTGTTTTTTCGATTACTACTCAAGCGTTCTCCCACAAAAACCCTTGCTCCTTGCCTGGAATCAACGCGCGCAGCGCCATACCATAATCACCCGCATTTGGCGTGCGTAGCAGAGTGTGAATATGAAACTTGGATGGTTCACTGTTGGTCAGGAACACACCAGAATGATGATCAAACTCAACTATCACTACCGGGCTTTGTAATCGGTAGTAAAACGGGTCTTGATCAGAGAAACCTCCAATCCAGCAAAAGTATGTTTCGAGAAACCAATCCCTGATGTTGCCGAGACGAATCTCGCGGGCCTTGTCGGGAAGATAGAGAAGGTACTGCTCGAATATTTGCTCCACGATGGATCTTTGTGCATCTTCCATATCAGAGACTAGGATTCCTTCGTAGGGGACGACACGATTATCTCGGTATGCGCCGCAAAGATGTCTCTGGTCATCGTGGTTCCACCGACCCTTAGGCATAGCTTTGTCATGCATGTTTTTGTAGATCTGGGCCTTGCCTTGCTGTGTTGCATTGAGACTCTGCATCAACTGTAGGCCTAACCTCTCTTCGACGTCCAGGATCCTTGTTCCTTTGTACGGTCCCTCATCAATTAAATTTGGCTCAGCTCCTGTGAACCAGGGTGATATAACCATCTGTGTCTTATAGAAGAAGATGTTGAGACAAAGATGATGTCCGTAGAATGAGAAGCCCCATGGTCCGTCAACTTGAGGCGTACCGAAGAGCACGAAATTGTAGGAGAATTCGTTCATTACCGGAGGACACTCGACCAGATCCCCGAGGAACCCATTTATGCGCATTGCGGCAAGTGCCTTTTCGTAACCTTTGATGGAAAGCGTTGCCTTTAAAAGCTCCATGACTCGGTCACGTAGGCTGATATCAACTTCGTCAAGTCGGATGCCTTTATCACTGAGCAGGAATTCTGGATTGGACCAAGTTCGCCATTCAGGCGAATCAAGGTGATGCATTACCCGGGAAACCTGATCTTTGGTACATGTCTCAACAACAGCCTCGGCGGCGCGGGTAATGTCATCAATAGGAACTTCTTCGTCTTGCAAGCCAAACAGTCCAGGCTGGATGCGGCCTATTACTCAGTCAGACCATCGAGCATTCGTCCCCCTGCATTACAGCGATGCTCACCGTCGTTGGTAACCCCCTTAAATGGCTCCTCAAAAAGACTCATCCAGTGTTTGTATAGTCCATGAAGCCAAGGTGGATTTCCATGATCCTTGAAGGCTTTAGCATATTCGTATGCATTCTGCTTCTTCATGGTGGTGAACCTTGGTGTAGTAAGGTCCGGGAGGAACTGGCGGTAGGGTGCTACATTGTCGCCGTTTGGTGATGTCATGACTGGCAAGAGAAATATAAAATGTCCTCAATGAGTTGGACGTTGAACGTGAGTCAAGTAATGAGTTGGGGTTTGGTCGATATTATGTCAACTTAAGCGATAGTAGCGATAGTGATACCTATCAATTGGAGCAGCTGTGGATAAGTACTGTTTTACGCCGCTTAAGATTGTGGTGTTGAGTGATTGCTTCAGTAGTATGATAGATGTGCCGATTAGTGTCGAAAGAATTATCGGACCGAGTTCCGGCAATTCCAAGCTCTGCCCATCGCTTCCGAGTTTGGAGACAGCGAAGTCGGGATGCACGGGCTAACGAAAGTGGACTCCCGAAATAATGCTGGACGGTTTAGGCCGAAGGCGACGTCCAAGCAAGAGGCCACAAAAGTAGATAAGAATCTGCGATAACAAGGTTCGCCATCTCAAAATAAGTATTTTCATATAGAGGAGTGGTTATCTCGTCTTGATTCCTAAACCTATTTGGCCACACCTATCTACTTCAACCCACCATGGCATCTTCCCAATTCTCACGTACGTGTCATCTCAGATAGCTCCCGTTTGACTATTCTAAACTGCCACTAGGCCTTGTGCGATTTATCCCGACCTCTGACCCCAATAAGATCCTTGTTGGTCAACCGGAGCATGATGATATTGACGTTGGCCTTGCACTCCGCCAAAACCAAGAGGTGAAGGTACATGTCTTTTCTGGTCGCTCCATCTTGGACCCGGGGCAAAAGACAGAACAAACCGCGATTATAGGTTGTATCCTTTCGCCGTTGGCCAGTAGCGAGGTCGGTACAATTAGATGTATCGGGCTCAACGTGAGATAACCCTTTATAATCATCTTTATGCACCTGACTCACCCAACTCCAGTACAAGAATCATGCCGCGGAAGTTGGCCTGGACATACCGACTCTCCCTACTGTTTTCCTGTCAGTATGATCAATAAAAAGTATACTCGGAAAGTGGTCTGACTGTCTTTATCAGAAAACCTAGTACCTCAATTGGAGACCCCTGGCCTTCTGTTACCCCATTACCCAAATTGACACAGGTCGATGACTGTGGTGACTACGAAGCCGAGTTGGCGGTGGTTATAAGCAAGTCGGCTAAGAACGTGACTAAGGAGGAAGCAATGGATTACGTTCTCGGCTACACAGCAGCCAACGACCTCTCCAGCCGCACCAGCCAGTTTGCGCAATCGCAGTGGTGTTTCTCCAAAGGCTTTGATGGATCGTGCCCGCTAGGACCGACTCTTGTCTCTAGCGAACAAGTGCCTGATCCTTCAAAGTTTCATATTCGTGGACTGAAAGGCACGCAAGTTTTACAGGACAGTGGGGTCGAGTAAGCGCAAATTCTTAACCCTCTTCTTCTGAGAGTATTTCTAACATCTCGGATAGTGATCTTATTTTCGACATCCCTACCCTCGTGAGCTTTCTTTCACAAGGCACAACGCTCCCGCCTGGTACTGTAATCCTCACTGGCACACCTGCTGGAGTAGGTATCGGTCGCAAGCCCAAGATTACAATTAGCGATGGAGATGAGTTCTCGGTTGAGATTCTGCCTCATATTGGTACGCTGGTTAATAGTTTCAAAAACGAATGATAGTATGGGTAAGACCACAAAGAGGTATCGAGCGATAGAAACAAACAGCATTAGAAACTGGTGTTACTTTTATACTCAAACAATTTGTTTCATCCGTATTACTATAGTGGGTGTTACCCCGATTCACGGTGGACCTTGAGGTAGTAAACAAAAGTTATGTTAGGCAGTCGCGTCTGGAATGCGATTACGAAGATGTGCGGATTCACTTTGTGATGATAGCAGTTGAGTTAGATACGTCGTGCTTCGGCAGCAAGTTCATATCGAATTATCCATAGGAGCCAAGTCACTCCTCTAGGTATGACCTCTATTTATCTTTAAGTATCTCGTGGTGATCCTTATCCTACTAAATGTGCATGGTCAACTTCATCCATCCAGCCATCATTCCCACTTCTTGAAATTTCAGCTTTCCAGCAGTATTGGGACTTGTTCAGTGAGATATTCAACGATGGCCTCAGGACCCTTTGCCACCTGAAGACCATACGGAATTGCGTGGAATTTGATATCGGGAACAATCGTTCTAGCTATTGCTTCAATCTCCTTACTCTGCTCTGGCGTCCACATAGATGCTGTGAACTGGAGAATGTCAATACGCTAAACTGTGTTAACACGGCGAGATCTTAGCTTACCAAGATATCGGGACGGTGCTCTTCTACCAAGGAGCGCACATCTTCGATTCCTAGATCAAAAATAATTCAGTCTCTTATCTCATATAAAATATAGTAACTCGAAAACTGTTTGGAAAGAAAGCATGGTACAAAAACTTACTTTCGGAGTTGGCTATGTAGTCAATGGTGTAACTTGCTTTGAGGTTCTCTCCCATAGCGCCAATAACACGCTTGGCTCGTTCTGGGGCTGTATTGACTGTCATGAGCCGAAAAGGGCCTTTGGGACTCATTGTGAAACTGATGGCCGATATGATGTGATAGAAACGGTATGTTGCAGACAAAGACCGGAAACGTTGTGACTGAGAACTCTTTTTTTCTTTCCCAGCTTTCTTCACTGATCATCCAATCGTCTGGTGATAAATACCACTTGATCCCTTACAGTCCGATACAAACAGCCGATGTGGGTAACCTAGGTAATGGGGGTTCCCATTTGGTTTCTCCCGGACCATATTGGCGGGGCTGCCCCCTGTGGGCTCGGAATTCCCGAGTCAGGTCACTAGTACCAGAGCCGAGGGGTAAGGTGGGCAAGATCGGACCCCGGATCGGGTTCCCCGCATGAGCCGGACGATCTGTCTTGGTGTAATCACGGATACAACGAAATGCAATTCGATGATGGTCATCCGAGCTATGGTCTGGAATGCTGACCGAGACACCTGCTTTGTTCAGACGAGAAATGGTGGCCCTTCTCGCAATATACATTCACCAAGCCGCCAATCGTGAATCTACCAGTCTCACCACATAGACGCTAACGTAACTATCGCATCTCAGTCTTAGTCACACGACGTCCCATCATGAACGACCAAAAGACAGCTAGTCTCAACCACCTGAAGAGCCCCATATCGCTTGACATCCTCATCGTAGGGGCTGGGTTGAGCGGTCTTGCTGCAGCTATTTCATGCCTATTGTCAGGACACAAGGTTACGATCCTTGAGTCTGCAACCGCACTCCAAGAGGTAAGCCGTGGGAACCGGTCCACCATATGCCCGACGATTTCTGATGTTTCTTAAGGTTGGCGCTGGATTACAAGTCACTCCTAATTCTTCTCGTCTGTTGCGCCGATGGCAGCTCCCCCAAAAGTTCTGGGATTCAGTCGCCGAGCCTACTCAACTCGTTGTTCATCGTTATTCGGGCCAGGTTCTCGCACTAGAAAACGACTTTGACAAAAACATTCGACAAAAATATGGAGCTCCCTTTGTTGACGTCCACCGAGTGGATCTTCAATTATCGCTGTTGGAAAGAGCACAGCAACTCGGAGCCAAGGTCGAGTTATCACAAAAAGTCACAAACATCGACTTCAATATTCCAGAAATCACTACCCAGACTGGGTTCAAGGCAAAGGCTGATTTGATTATTGCTGCCGACGGATTGTGGTCACGTTGCCGTGATGCATTTCTTAGTACCAAGGATTCACCTAAGCCCACAGGCGACCTTGCATACCGAGTTGTTCTCAAGGTAGATGACATCAAAGACCCTGAGCTGATTGACTGGGTCCGCAAAAGCTCGTGCCATTTCTGGATCGGACCTGGTGCACATGCTGTGGGATATTCCCTCCGAGGCGGGAATATGTACAATATTGTTCTGCTTGTGCCCGATGATCTACCACAAGGTGCGAGCAGGCTTCCTGGTTCTGTGGATCAAATGAAAGCACTATTCAAAGGATGGGATCCTATCCTACTTCGCTTTCTTGATCTTGTCACTGAAGTCGACAAATGGAAATTGATGCACCGTAAGTTTCACATTCTTTCATCCTACCCAAGGCCATGTTGTCGAAATTCAGACTGACATCGCAAGTTGCCGAAATGGATCATTGGGTCAACTCACAGTCAAATCTTGTCTTCGTGTAAGTCTTATTCCCAGTTGTGTACGAAGGAGAGAACCTAAAGTCATTTAGTGGAGATGCGTGCCATCCTATGCTTCCATACCTAGCCCAAGGTGCAAACTCAGCAATCGAAGACGGCGCTGTGCTGGGGCTTTTGCTTGGCGCTATTCAATCGCCTAGCCATTTGCCAAAAGCGTTGAAACAATACGAGCAGTTGCGTAAGAGCCGCGGAGAAGCAATTGTCCGAGAAACATTCAAGCAGGTAAGCCAAAGGATCCGCATTATCCTGCCATTCAGCCACAAGCAATAGCATACTAACAGGTTGGTTTCGCTACAGAGGGAATCGTTCCATATGCTCGACGGACCACAGCAGGAGAAAAGAGACGAGACCTTCTTATCCCAGCTTGGAAAGACGGAACTAAAGTCACCCTTCCCAAGTCGATGGACGTGTCCTGAGGTTCAGCCGTGGTTATACGGCTATGATGCGTATGAGGAAGTATACGAGGCGCTCGCCAAAGAACCTTTTGATACTCCTTCCTCTATAGCGAACCGTGGCACTTCTCTTTCATCTATAAGCTGGATATCGCGCCTCTTTTCAAATATCCATCGTTGGGTCTGGAAGTTGTTGAAGCGCAGGTGATGGTGGGGATAGGTTTGTGAATGGATTTGAGTAACACGGGTTTGCTTACGGCGAGAAATGTTAAAGTTTGCCAAATATGTCTTTTTTATAGTACCAGGAGATCTGTAATATAAAGACCTGTATTAAGTGCTGATTGAGTTCTTAATTATATTTTGTGGTGGCATTACTAGATTGTAGTGACCGTACCTCGATCCAAATTCATGTAATATCGGAGTTTCAAGAGCCAGAAGTAGAAAGAGTCGATCATAATGCAAATCCTTCCTTCGATTGTTAATGATATATCTTCCCAATTGTAATGAATATAACTTGGATGGCTGTTCTGCTACATCTGGACTATCTGATGGTATTGAAAGTCGTTCACAATAGGCTAGAAAGGTATAGCCAAGGTTAAACACAAGTGACCATTTTCTTCTTTCGAAACAGAATTACAGAGTA
Source organism: Fusarium heterosporum (assembly GCA_013396295.1). Classification (NCBI taxonomy): domain Eukaryota; kingdom Fungi; phylum Ascomycota; class Sordariomycetes; order Hypocreales; family Nectriaceae; genus Fusarium; species Fusarium heterosporum. The sequence goes on along the minus strand of JAAGWQ010000063.1, from coordinate 138,126 downwards.
TATCTTGGACTTCTAAGCCGTACATCTACATGTCTAGAGTGTATTCCACGTAGAGCTCTTACTAACGGTGAACATTGCCTTCTGACCTGCCACAACAACTTCATATGTACCTGCATCGAGTCTCCAAATGTTTAAGTGGTCGTCCCAGTAGCTACAAGCCACCGCGAGGTCCATATCCACATCAACCTGTCTCTTCTGACCAGGCTCAAGAAGAATTTTGCTGAATCCTTTGAGTTCTTCTTCTGGCCTCCACACTTTCGTTGCTTTAGATGGCCTGACGAAAACATGTACAACCTCTTTCCCAGAAATGGTACCGGTATTCTGAACCTCTATAAGACATTTAAGCTTCTTAGGTACCGATGCCTCGTCCACGAATACTTGCAAGTTGCTGTGGCTAAATGTCGTGTACGACAGGCCATGGCCGAAGGACCACCTGGCTCGGTCCTTGGAAGCTGGCGCACGGTAGCCAACTGCAACGCCCTCGGCATACTGGAGGTATGGATCTCCAGACTCTGGCTGTTTGGCGGGAAAGTTTCCATAACTAGGCCAGTCTTGTAGAGTCTTGAACCAGGTTGTTGCAAGGCGTCCGCTAGGGCAAGCATCACCCACAAGGAGATCTACCGTCGCAGCTGCACCCTCTTGACCAGGAAAATGAGCAAGAAGGATTGCGTCCACGTTGTTGACGAAAGCACTGACATCGATCGGGTTCCCACAGTGCATGACCAGGATCGTCTTCTGTGCAACTGCAGCCACTGCATTGATCAGCTTTGTCTGGTTTTCTGGCATGCGAATATCTTCCAGATCAAAACCCTCGGACTCATATTGATCATTCCGACCCGCGTATATGATAGCCCTTTCAGCACCTCGCGCCATCTCGACAGCCTCGGCGATCGCAGCATCTTCGGAATAATATTCTTCGAAGCACAAGGCGGCGGCGTATGGAGTGGGCTCGCCGATCTGTAGTTTCTGAGGGCCGGCCATACTCAGCTTGATATCATACGCGACCCCGGCATCCATGGGAACTTGTACTTGAGACTCCAGTAGGATATGGTTGAAGATAAATTGTTCGGTTGTAACTTTTGCCTCCTCGCCTGAGAGAACCTGATCGCCATTGACAGACAATGAAAATTCGCCTGTACACCTGACGGCCAGGGTATGGCTACCAGAGGTTTCTGGCGTCAGCTTGGTCACAATCTCCAGACGCGAACCAAGGGGCTCAAGTCCTTTCTTAAAGTTTCCGAGCATCCAAACGTTGGCTTCTTCTTGGAATTCCTCGAGCACTGGCTTGGGGTCGTTCATATTGTAGTATCTGACGACAACACCCGGTTTTGCTTCAGGTGATATGAGCTTCTCCAGTGGCGCAACTGGAATTATCCTTCGTGTTCGCACACCAGGAGAGTATTGTACCGTACCGGGTAGTCTCTTTCTCAGAATATCCAAGGGAGAGTGTTTGTACTGAGGAATACACGATGCGCTGCCGCCACCAGTGATGACGGGGTCGACAGCATACTCTCCTATGACAGCTATTCGGGAGATTTGCTCAGATTTGATCGGCAACGCATTGTCTTCATTCTTCAGAAGAATCATGCCACCTGTTGCAACTTCTCGAGCAAGTTGGTTTGTCTCCTCATTCACATCAGAACGTTCATCTTTGAACTCAAGAGCATCTCGGGTTCGATTTCGAAGTTCCAGAGCTCTCAAGACTAGGATATCAATCTCATCCTCTTTAACCAGCCCCGAGTCTACTGCTTTGAGAAGCTTTTCTCCTCTGAAAACAGGAAAAGGCATTTCGATGTCGAGACCGGCTTTGACTGGCTCGGTTGTCGCGTGAGTACCGAACCAATCCGACATGGTAAGGCCTTTGAATTTCCACTCGTCTCGCAGAACTCGTTGTGTCAAGGACGAGTTTTGGCTACAGAACTGGCCATCAACCTTGTTATATCTACTACACATCAGCTAAGGAAGAATCAGGATGATGATGTATTACTCACGCAGTCATGACCCCTTCGGGATTAGATGAACGTAGCATATACTGCCATGCTGCGAGATAAATCTCTCGAAGTGCACGGCTGTCAACTGATTCTTGCACATTATAGTATCGTCGCAAGGTCTCTGAATCGTTGCAAACGAAATGCTTGGGGCAACTCCCGACACCCAGAGATTGGACACCGTTGACAAGTGCCGCAGCCAATTGCCCAGAAAGCAACGGGTCCTCGCTGAAACACTCAAAGTTTCTGCCCGCTCGTGGGTCCCTGTGGATGTTTATGGTCGGCCCCAAGATAACTTGAGCACCTTTCATTCGTGCTTGCTTGGCAAGATGGGTGCCAACATGGTATAATAGCTCGGCATCCCATGTCGACCCATAACATATTGTATTGGGGAATGACGCGGTTGTGAGATTCGCTTCGATACCAGATGGTCGAATTCCAGATGTTGAGTCAGCAACCTAAGTTTATTAACAGTTGTTCAGAGCTTCCCAAGAGGAAACACGCACCCTGATTGGTGGAATGCCCAGTCTTGGTACACCAGCAATCGTGGAAAAGTCTTGACCGGACAAGAGCGTGATCTTTTCTCGAAGGGTAAGTTCAGGAAGTAAGGAGCAATAGTCCTCGTTGGTCGACGGAAGAGAACCCATGTTGAGTTTAGATTGATCACTTTTGTAGTCAATGGGATTGAATGCAAATCGTGTAATTAGAACAGGCCGAGGCAGGTTGATGATGCCCCTTCATATTAAATGGTCTGGTCAATTGTAAACTTTTGACTACCCCTACTACCTGGCTTCGAATAGATGAATGCCCCGCTCAAGGGTCATGTGGAATAAGTTGTTTCCCGCAAGTTTATTGAAGGGGGGTATAATCGGAACATCCGAGTTCGGGTCGGGATAGGCGTCCCGAGCTGAGCTCGGCGCATCTCGGCCCGAAAAACCTTAACCCCGGATTATTCTTCTACTGGCACCTGATACATCGCAACCTAGACAAACCTGGACTGTTTAATCTAATGCCGCATATTCAATTGTGTTATTGTGTTCTGTGCTGATCTGTGTCGTTTTCAGATCAAAGTTACCGTGTATGATCAGAGGTGAATAGTACTTGACAAAATGAGTCGCGCTGCTTCGTTTCTCAGGGGTGTGTGGCATAAACAATCAATCACCGGGAGAGAATACCCCAATCCTTCAGGGGAGTCGGGTTAGCACACCATCTCCGCAGTTGTGACTTAGATTCCATTGCTGTAGCTCATCAGATGTGGGCACTACCGTGAAACCCCGTGGGGAAGATGGGATGCGGAGATCCTGGGGTCGGAAATGCCGAGGCCGTGGGTTGGGGGGATTGAGGAGTCATTACTGCAGGAAAACTAAACATCTAAGCTTCTATAAAGTAGTAGTGAACAATTGGATATTCCAAATGCAGTAGTCCAAACTAATCAACATTGCGACTCTGGCTCCTCGCCTGTTTGCAAAAGCCACATTCAACACTCAGAATAATTATCCTTTGATCCTCCTCTGAACATTCGATATGCCTCATGACAATGACAGAATCCTTGAGGGAAAATCTGCAGCAATCCATGACGAGAGCATAGCAATCGAACAAGACTCAGAGACGACATGGGAATGCCTTAAGACTAACCCCAAAATTGTCCTATGGACACTGTGGGCCAACAGTTCGTGGAAACCCAGTGTTTTTCAAGTATCGGCATGCTGACCATTTCCACAGTTGGCCCTCTCATGGTGGGCTATGAGAACCTAGCGATGTCTGTTTGCTTGGCCATGCCTGCGTTCCAGTAAGTAACATACACTAGTATCATCCTCTGCAATCCGTCACAATACTTACGAATTTCCCGGTAGGATGAGATTTTCTGTCAATGTCAATGGAGAGCTTATCATTCCCGCCTACTGGCAGTCTCTGTGGAGTTCTTTGTACAACGTCACCACCATGCTTGGTTCTGTTTCGGCGGGTTATGGTCAAGACCGATTTGGCCGACGATCTGTCTTCCTCGCATCCTCTGTCATCGCCGCAGTTGGTATTGCCCTGACATTTATCTCAAAGACTCCAGCCGAGTTTCTTGGTGGCAAAATGATTTCCGGCTTCGCGATGGGTCTGATATTAGCTGGTACTCAGACGTGGGTCTCTGAGATTGCGCCACTACCTATGCGTGGGATTGCTCTTTCAACATATGCAATCATGTTGGTGAGTACTTCTACTACAGTCCTATGTCTTGTATGCCTGACTAATCGCAACCTATGATAGAATCTCGGACTCTTGCTTGCAATTTCAGCAACTTTCAGTCGAATCTCTATCATGAACGACTCAGCCTTCCGTGTTGTATTTGCTGCAGCTTGGATCTTCCCTGGTTTACTGGCACTCGGACTACCATTCATGCCTGAGTCGCCTTACTGGCTAACATTGAAAGACAAGCATGACCAAGCACGACGTGCCCTTCTTCGCCTTTCGCCAAACGAGGACGGCATCGATGCCCGACTGCTTCAGATACAGCATACTATTGAAACCGAACGTCGGCTTGCAGCTCAGAAGACATCGTACGTTGAGCTATTCCGTGGTGATAATCTACGACGTACACGCATCCTACTAGTATGCATGTACATGCCTCAGATTGTCGGAACAGTCCTCTCCTCCAACGCACCTTACTTCCTGAACCAAACTGGTATGAACAACCACACCACTGTCATGCTCTTGCAGATAGCCGTCAGCTGTGGTGTTATATCCGCAGTGGTGAACGTGTTTGCCATGATGAAGTTCAACTACCGAACACTCATGTTCTTCGGAGTTAGCGTTTGCCTTGTCATGTATCTGGCTATGGGTATTGCCGGTACTATGGCTCGTACAACAGCACCACTCACCGTGATTGGCGTTGCAGTTGCTTTTCCCAGTATTTCTTACGGACCCGCAGTTGGGGCGTCAATGAGTGTCGCTGGAGAAGTATCCTCTATCAAGCTTCGCGCTAAGTCTCTGGCACTGGGTCAAGCTTTCTCATCACTTATGTCAACCATTTGGCAAATCATTTTGCCATATTTATTTAATCGCGACCAGGCCAACATGGGTGGTAATATCGGATGGATATTCTTTGGCATGTCAGTTATCTATTTTGTGGTACTTTATTTTGACGTTCCAGAGACAAAAGGTCGAAGTTATATGGACCTGGACCTCTTATTTGAGAAGAAGGTTCCTAGCAGGCATTTTGCTTCCCATATGCTGGATGGTAACCAGGAACTCGAGGGATCTACTTCCCTACCTTAATGCTTACATGGCTTATAAATAGTGAGATAAGAACCCTTTATTTAATTTATTTTTCAATCCTGTGTTTTACCTCATGGCATGGTTAGACGGAGATACGAGAATTAAAGTTTCATTCTTAAATTGAAACGTGGCTATAAAGCGGCTATTTAAACATTTCCACTCTTCTTGAACATTCATTTATATTCCAAATAGAAGACAGGGCTTTCATTTAAAGTCTTTGACTGACTATGTTTGATGGTTGTGACCACCAAGGAAAACCTGAGTTTGCTTGAGATCTCTTTCAGTCGATAGTGTGGTGCGAAATGTAAAGCATCAGTTAAAGTACAATTTCTCTTACCAGGGAATAGAGTGGGTAAATTATATTCCGGTAAAGAACTTATAATAATAGCTAACGAGCTAAGACTTACCTAATTTTAAGGGGATATGTATACATATTAAAGTTGACTTAGGCTTGGGTGTGCCTTGGTTAAAGGCTTATCATATTTAAGTGAGTTATAGGGTAAGGCTTACGTATGTGGGAGTGAGCCTCTTGGCAGGCTTACTGTGGGTGAGCCTGTTGTTGATTGGATGAATTTATGGGGCACTCGTGACGTCATTGCCAGACTTGTAATAGGTATGGCTGGCGCTGGCCTACAAATACTACTTATCAAATGTCATTCATTATGCAATCACAAACTTCATACATATTATCTAGCTTCAAGATATATCATATGGTTATTATTTACATGCAGAGAAAAATACAGCAAGGAGAAAGTAGTAACAGCTAAATAAAGAAGAAACGCCTCCAACGAATTTCTCCATCTAGAAATAAGGACTCAAATAAGAAGAGCTAAATAAATATATAGGAAATAAAAACAAACAAATTATGAATTACAGGAACATTGCGCGAACATCATGTCGCAGTAAGAGAAGGACCTCCTTTTCGCACCATCGACGCCGCCTTCCGCTGCGCGTTACGCGTAGACAAAGTTGTGATATCATCTGTCTCAATGTTTGCCCCTTGTGACGATAATAAATCGGCTAGCTGGACAGCATGCATGAACGTGCCGCCTGCTTGCAAGAAAGAGTCGCAGGTGGACCAGGCGGTGCTGCTGCCTAGGACATCTGTCCACGCCGCCTGAACAAGCCGTAGCGATGCTGCGTCGATGTCCTCGCCATACTCTTCGTGCTCTTGTCTGCTTATTGGAGAATTTTCCTCGCGAGACGGTGGCGGTGGCGGCTCGATTATGTCGAGGGGAAGCCCCGCGATTGCGCGCCCGAGCGCACTTAATAGTGTATCGGCATATTCGGGCGTGACGAGGTCCTCAGCGTAGGAAAGGGAAATGCGAGAGCTGTGCCCACCGGGTTCGGCATGTGAAATAACCTTGATGTCGACCATATCGTAGTCGTCAGGTAGAGAGTGTAGCGTGTAGGTCGTACCGCCGAGAACTAGGTTGTTGCCAATGTCCAAGTTGTGGTGCGCCACGGCTGTGTGCAGGCCTGACAGGGTGGGCCAGTCTGTGCAAGTGCGGGCTAGATCTTGGAACCCTAGACTTTCGTATGGGAGACGGGCGACTTGCTGCTCTTGGAGCTGGCGTATAATGGTAGCGTTTTCGTGGTTGAAGTCGGAGTGGGAATCAACTTGAACGCGCACGGGGATGTAGTTGACACAGGGCCCCTGGACGAGATCTGTGGCCTGACTTCGGCCGTTGACTAGATGCCAGAAGATGATGTCGGACTGACCAGAGACGGCTGATAGCACCTGGCTCCATGCGCCCTGCAGGAGGTTGGAAAAGGTGACGTTTCCCCCGATCGGCATCACAATTTGACGTGTGTAACTGACACGCGATGGAGATGTGCGGGCTCGGGCTACGGGGTGTGAGCCGTCCGTTACTGATGTCAAGGAGCTGCCCTCGAGGAAGTGACGCCAGTATCGTACACTCGCCTCGCGCTGAGGATCTGCCAGTGTGGCTGAGATGAAGTGTGAGAAGGGGACAGTTGTCGGAGCTGGAGCTGCGCTCCCATTGTAGAGGGACTCAAGATGACGCCACATGGTAGGAAGGCTGATGCCATCATACAGCGCATGGGAGATGCGGAACACAATGCGGTGCTTGTCGCTGCCAAGTTTGCGGATCAGTGCCAACCGTACAAAAGGCGCACCCGTAACTTGTCGCTGGTCCATGTCACGAGCTCGAAGCGCATCGGTGTAATCCTCAATCGTCGTGGTAGTGTCAGCGCCAATATCATGTACGGTGAAGCCGAGATCGACGTTCCGCAGGACGACCTGTATTAAATCGCTGTGCAAGAAAACGAAGGTGGTGCGTAGGATGTCCTGACTGTCTACGACCTGGGTCCAGCAGTGCTGCAGCCGCTCGGTGTCGATGAATCCCGTGCCATCGAGGCATTCGTACACCAGTGACCACCTCGATGACGATAGAGCGAAGGCCGCCGAGAACTTTTGGAAGTCTGTGCTGGGATATGCGTCAACAATGTCAGCTAATGGTTGAGTTCTCTGAACCAGGGGCACGATTTGTCGTCTGATGGACTCAACAGCATCGTCATTCCCGTTGCCTGCCAATGTAGAGAAGGGCTTGACACCGGCGCGAAGAGTCAAGCCGCGCGTATTCGCCTCGACGTCACTTGTTGTTGTTGTCAAAGCCATGTCACAGAATTTGGGGTATTGTAGAATATTGGCAACTGTCAGCGAAATGCCGGCGGACCTTGCCAGGCTGACTAGCTCCATGGCTGAGATGGAGTCGCCGCCCATGAGGAAAAAGTCATCATCGGCCCCGACGGTACTCTCTTCCACGCCAACGATCTTGGCCCACAAGGGAAGTAGCAATAATTCTTGCGAAGTCGACGGTGTGCGCCTAAATACCGTACTCAGTCTGTACGACGCCAGTTGTTCGTCGTTCAGTTCGATCATGAGTTGACGGAGCTGTTTGCGGTCCAGCTTACCGGACTGACTCATTGGGAATCGGTCGATGGGTATGAATAGTCCAGGTACCATATAGGAAGGGAGTATTTTGTTAAGTGCGTTCTGTACATCGCGCATCTCCGCCTGGAAAGCATCACTGACAGGTAGCGGAACGGGCAATCCACTTGAGTTCGTGGAGGTGGAGATGTCGGTCTCGGCGGCCTTCGTGATAATGAAAGCGCCAAGCACCTGTCGCTCGAAGTGCTCATCAGAGCGCAGACGGAGCACCTCCACGGCAATGTCTTCCGATCTTTTGAGCACAGCCTTTACATGGTGTTCCACTTCGGCCAGCTCGACTCGCTGACCTCGTATCTTGACTTGGGCGTCTTTTCGTCCCACGTAAACCATCGACCCGTCGGAGCAGTACCGGACGAGATCTCCCGTCTTGTAGAATCGTCGTCCGTGTTCAGAGTCCTTGGTGGCCCAAGATGGGTTCACGATAAATGCCGCACGTGTCTTCTCCTCATCTCTGAGATAACCGCGCGCAAGTATAGGCCCTTCAATCAACAACTCGCCAACGTCGCCAATGCACGAAAGCCGGTTGTGATTTGTTGGGTCTACAATCCATAGCCTGCACCCGAGGCCTTTACCTATGTTGGCAGGTGACTTGTCGCCGACTGGGCCACCAGGAAGAACCGCCATGGACGTCCAGATGCTGGATTCCGAGGGCCCGTAGCTGTTGATGAGTTGCAATTTGTCCCCCCATTGACGTATAAGACTGTCCGTTACGGCTTCGCCACCCAATGCCAGGTGCCTCAGACTAGGAACAGTGTCGGGCTCAATCTTGGATGCGAGACTCGGTGTCATGAAGAGCCAGTTGACGTTGAAACGGGAGACTGTATCAGAGATATTGTTGAGGCGGTCAAATTCTGATGGCATACAGACACAGCCGCCGTAAGATAGCGTTGTGAGGATCTCGCTATTACTAACATCAAAGCTCGCAGCTGCGAATTGGAGCGTTCGGGTCGATTCGCTAAATCCCATTCGAGAGCCTTGTGCTTGGATCATACTACTAAGAGAAGAATGCGTTAGTACCACACCTTTGGGCGTACCACTGCTGCCCGAGGTGAAAGTGACAATGGCAGAGTTTTCCGGAGTGGCGGCGGGCGATATGAGGGCGGAGGCGGAGATATCGACGGAGCGCGGAAGAGACTGCAACAGGGCGGCGTCCAACACGACAACATGTGCATTGTGAAGCTTGAACTGCTCAGCATGGTGACCATCGGTAAGTATCAACGTGGGCTCCACTTGATCGATCATGGTCCTGATGCGCTCTAGAGGATGAGCCGTGTTGAGGGGGACGCTTGCGCCGCCCGCGTACAAGACAGCAAGCATGGCCACTACTGTGTACAGGGACTTGTCAAGGTAGATCGGCACCAGAGACTCAGGGCCCACGCCAAGTTGTCTCAAATGGAGTGATAACCGGATGGCCAAGTCAGATAGTTCGCTGTATGAAAGGTCGCCGTCCCACGCGCATACGGCAGGGGCCCCGGGCCGTTTGACGACTTGACGTACTACCATGTCATGGACACATTCCTCAACTGGGGAGAGGACCGCATTGTTCCACGCTGTGATCTGATCCAACTCTTGGGCACTGATGAGGGTCAAGTCGTGCAGCTTCGTCTGGTGGGTTGCCGGGTCCAAGAGGATGCCGGTGAAGCGGGCCAGTTGGTTCAAGAGTTTCTGAACAATTTCTATACTCAAAACAGTGTCGTCGTACTTGGCATCAACCTGAGCGCCTTGGTCCGTGAGGCTGCACTCGATGACGAGAGCGTAGGACTCGAATCCTGCAGATGCGACAGAAGCCATCGTCCCGGTATTTGTACGAAGGACACTGGCGCGACCCATCTTCTGTGCATTCGGCTGCACGACAAAGAGATGCCGGAGCTCCAACGACTGTTGACTACCTACTAGCGATTTGCGAATGTTGCGAAGCCCAACGTGCTCATGCGGCATCATCTCGACGGCCTGACGGTCGATTGCTTGCAAGTATTCACGCACAGTGTCGTCCTGGCGAAGCGAGATGCGCATTGGTACAGTTGTAATAGTCGGCGCAGCCATCTCGGCAATATGAGGCAGCGGAGCGTTACGTCCCGACAGCGTCATGGCGAAAATCACATCCTCGGTAGATGTGTGAGTTGCTATGACTAGAGCCCAGGCAGCGCGAAGGACATTTGCCGTCGATGAAGTTGAAGTAGCTGATGACGCGATTTTGACATTATGCATTATGGACCTGTTAGGTCTGGCCTGGTATGTCGTCGAAGGCAAAGATGGGAATCCTGAGGGCAGATCGCCCCGACCGATTTGCGAGTCCCAAAACTTGCGAGAGGCACTGGCATCTGTCTCGCTGACGAAGCGGATGAATCGGTTGAAAGGCAATGCATTTGGGATCTTCTGCTGATTGTACAGCTGGCTGAGGCTGCCGAGCAAGATGTCCAGCGTCCACCCGTCGTAAATGGAATGGTGGAGAGTCCAAACAAAAGTCCAACATCCTGAATCGCCGTTGCCGTTGGACTGTGGCTGCACAAGGCCATATCGGACAAGCGCGTCCCCGTACCGCATAGGTCTCTGCTTGTCTTTGCTCATATACTCGTCCACCGAGTCTGGGTACTGCCAGGCCGTCTGGTGATTGCGCGTCACGACCTGGACCAAGTTCTTGCCGCCCAGCGAAGGCACGATGCGTGTTCGCAAGATAGGGTAGTGATCGAGAAGCTGGGACCACGCCTGCTTGAATACTGCGATATCGGTCATTGCGTCCAATGGGAACATGTTGCGGTTGATGTACGTGTCTTCTTGCAGCAAAGATGTCTCCATGAGACCTTCTTGCAGAGGGGTGCAAGGGTAGACATCCTCGATATCCTCGACAGCCACGTCGCATTGAGCAGATAGATGCTTGAGTGCACTCGGCAGATTGTCATGTGTATGGGACCAGAGCGCAAAGGGAGCAAGATCGATGGCATCATCGTCGGGGAGACGTATTGATCCTGTATCTTCCAAAGAGGCTGTCAGTTCGCAGAGCTTGGGGTGGCTGAACACATCAGCCACGGCGAAGTGTAGACCGACTCTCTGAGCTGTGGAAACAAGTTTAATGGCACTGATGGAATCGCCACCTAGCATGAAGAAATTATCGTCTAGCCCGATAGACTCAGCTGCGACTCCGAGCATATCAGCCCAGAGCGACTGCATTTGTGACTCGAGATCCGTGGTGGGATTCCTCTTATGGGCAAAAGCAAGACGGTACGGCGCCATCTCCTCTTCACTCAGACCGTGTAGCATGCGTCGAAGGTATACTCGGTCCACTTTGCCGGACCTGCTCAATGGCAACGTGCTCAATGGCACAAAGACGGTCGGGATCATGTAAGGCGGAAGCAGTGAGGTCAATGCAGCCTGCACCTTGACCATGTTGGTTTGGAACGTTGTCGTAACTTGGCTGAGGACTTTGTCTCTGTCTCCGCCTTCCATCGCCACAAATGCAGCGAGAGCCTGCCTTGAAGTGTGACCGCGTGCCGTGGTGTTGCTAGTCACCATCTCGACAGCCACGCCCAGACTGTTGGGAACAAGAGACTGAAGATGGTGCTCGACGTGGCCGACCTCGACGCGCTGTCCACGGATCTTGACCTGTGTATCCTTACGGCCGACGTATAGGAGAGTGCCCGATCCATCGGCTGCATAGCGGACCAGATCTCCTGTCTTGTACATCCGTCGAGCGTGACCGGCTGCAGTTGACCACAGCGGGTCTTGGATAAAGGACTCCCGTGTTTTTTCAGCATCGTTAAGATATTCCCGCGCTAGAATTGGACCCTCGATGACGAGCTCGCCAATCATTCCGATTGGCATCAAGCGGTCGTGGTTGGCCGCATCCACGATCCACAAAACACACCCCAAGCCTCTGCCGATATCAACAGTCGTAGTATCAGAACGGAGATGAGACATCGAAGTCCAGATGCTCGCTTCCGAAGGGCCATAACTATTCAACAGACGAACTCTCGGTGCCCATCGCGCGACAAGGTCTCGAGTGACAGCCTCACCGCCAAGTGCGAGGTGTCGGAGGCTGGGAAAATCTTCCGGTTCGAGCTGGTTCGCGAGGCTAGGCGTAAGGAACAGCCAGTTGGCATTGTACTCGCCCGTGACCTCGGAAAGCCGGTTCAGACGGTCATGCTCTGAAGGGACACAGATACAACCACCGTGAAACAGAGTAGTAAGTACTTCACTATTACTCACGTCAAAGCTTGCAGCTGCAAAGTGTAGTGTGCGTGTAGATGTATCGAAGCCCATCAGGGGTCCCTGCGCGCGCATCATAGAAGATAGCGATGAGTGGGTCAGGACGATTCCCTTAGGCTTGCCTGTGGTTCCTGAGGTGAATACCACAATGGCGGCACTGGAAGGATCCGATGATGAGAGATGACGGCTTCCGACAGAGGGGAGAGACTCGATGAATGATCGATCGATGACGATGCTATTGTCGAATAGAGACAAGTGATCGCTGCTTGTCAGAACAACCTTGGCTTCGACGGCATTAACGATAGACTGGTTATGCTCAATTGGGAATGCAGTATTGAGTGGCACATACGCGGCGCCTGCCTTCAATACTGCCAGCATCGACACGATAGCCCATGCTGATTTGTCGAAATAGAGGGGGACGATAACCTCTGGTGCGAGACCTAGGTTGTCCACTAGATGATGAGCTAACTGGGAAGACAACGAATCCAGCTCGTGGTACGACAGTTCGGCGTCCCAAGAACAGATGGCTTGCTTGTCTGGCTGGCTCTTCGCCCATTGTACCACTGCGGCGTGGAGACAGTCGCTCGAGGGGCGGAGGGTACGGACATCGTTCCATTGCATAATCTGCTCCAAGTCCTCTGGTGGCGCGATCGTCAGATCACGAAGGTGGGACGAGGTTTTCGTTGTCGTTGATAGAAGGGTAGCCAAGTGACCGAAAAGCCCGAGTAGTTGTCTGATTTGGGAGTGATCAACCACATCGTCGTCAAACCGTGCCGAGACATGAACAGCGCGATCGCCGTCGCCCTCGACATGGCATTCCACGACCAGTGCGTATGAGTCGAAGCCGAATTGGATATTCTCTTCACCATCGTTTGTGCGCAGTGGACGCATGATTTTGGCATCGCCTTCGGTCATCACAGACGCAGAAGCTGGCTGCACAACAAATAAATGCTTCAAGTCCAGAGGGATACGGTTGCCCGTCTCTGCGTCTCGGATGTTTTGCAGACCAGTATGCTCGTAGGGTATCATCTCAACTGCTTGCTGCTTGGTCTGCTCAAGATACTGCTCGATTGACTGATTGGTATTTATGCGCGAGCGAATGGGAACGGTTGTAATGGTTGGTGCGGCCATGTCTACTACATTGGCAACAGGGGCGTTCCTACCGGAAAGAGTCATGGCGAATATGACATCGTCTGATGATGTGACATTGGTTAGAGCCAAGGCCCATGCGGCACGCAGGATTGTGGCGGCTGAGTGTAGGTTGTTTGCGTGGGTTGACGGAAGGGTCAACAAGAGTGTCTCCTCCTTGTTGGGCCGTGGCTGATAGGTGGCAGAGGGCAGGGCAGGGAAGCCGAGTGGTAGGTCTCCATCAAGCTGCTTGTTCCAAAAGTCAAGAGCTCCTTGCTGATTGGTCTCCTGGATGTGCTTGATGAAGGAGTTGAATGGTGCTGATTCGAGAGTGCCTACTTGGCCGTTGTATGATTTGAGGAAACTCTCAAACAGCAGCTTCAGAGACCAGCCGTCATAAACGGCGTGGTGTAGGGTCCATATGAAGACACGTTCACCTTGTTCGCCCTCAACGAGCCCAAAACGCACCAGTGGATCCCCGTGTAGCATGGGAGCATCGTGGTCAGCTTCCATGTATTCTTGAAGAGATGCCGCCTTGCTCCATGACAGCTGGTTAGATGTCACAACCTGCACAGACTTGAGCTCCCTGAGTCGAGTGATGCGAGTTCTCATGATAGGATGAGTCCGAACGACTTGGGCCCAGGCGGATTTGAAGGTTTCGATGTTAACTGAGTCATCAAGAACGAAGACGTTGCGACTGATGTATGTACCAGGGTTGAGGAGAGACAATTCGACCAGTCCTTCCTGTAGGGGAGCACATGGGTACACATCCTGAACATCATCAGCGGTTACATGACATTGATCGGCGACCGTCTTGATTGCGGTTGGCAGATCTTCGAATCCATGTTCCCATAGAGAGAAAGGTGGGATCTCCGACGGTCCCTCAGAAGGCGGCAAAACTTGTTGCGTCTGACTGATAGCCGCAATGTCGCAGAGCTTTGGGCACCGGAACAAATCAGCCACGGTGAAAGTCAGACCAGCCTTAGACGCAAGCGACACTAGGAAAATAGCGCTGAGAGAATCGCCGCCCAGTTGGAAGAACGAATCTTCGGCCCCGATGGAGTCTTCGTCGGCGATTTGCAAGACTTGGGCCCACAGGCTACGCATCCTGAATTGGATTGCGGATCGAGGAGCAGTCTTGGCAATCGAAGCCAATCGGAAGGGCGTGAGCTCCTTGTCGCTGAGATCTGAGAGCAGGTTACTCAAGACTCGACGATCTAGTTTGCCTGATGCGGTCATAGGAAGACGTTTCATTGGGATGAAAACGGTGGGGACCATGTAATGCGGGAGTACATCCAAAAGTGCGGTCTGGAGCTGATGCATCTCTTTTTGAAAGCCTTCCGAGGGAATCATCACCCCGTCGATATTGAATGAATCGGCTGATGACGAACACTCATCGTCCACCACCTCAATGTAGGCGCCCAGAGTCTTGCGAGACGGTTGGTGCTTGGAAAAGACGAGGTCTACGGCCACTTTGGCAGTTTGAGTTTGCTGCAAGAGTCGCTGCAGGTGGAATTCAATTTGGCCGATCTCCACGCGCTGGCCACGCACCTTGATCTGTGTGTCCTTGCGACCCATGTATATGAGAGATCCGTCTGTCGAGTATGCGACGAGATCGCCCGTTTTGTACAGACGGCGGTCGGTGGCTTGCTGATCAAGATGATTTTGCCCTTGAACGTCGAGCTTGGTCCAGGAAGGGTTCAAAACGAAGGCTTCACCTGTGCGGTCGGGATCGTCGAGGTATTCCCGAGCCAGGATCGGGCCCTCAATGAGCAGCTCTCCGGTAGAGCCGATGGGCGATAGCCTGTTGTAGTTGGACGGGTCGACCACCCAGAGCTTGCAGCCAAGACCTCTGCCGATATTGGTTGGGAGAACACCCGGCTCCTTGCCCAGCAGTGCCATAGACGTCCAGATGCTTGCCTCGGAAGGGCCATAACTGTTGAGTAGGTGGAGTTTGCTCGCCCAGGTTTCCACGAGGCTCTGAGTAATGGCTTCGCCACCAAGGGCTAGGAATTGCAACCCAGGAACAGAGGCTGGGTCGATTTGCGAAGCTAGACTTGGGGTCAGGAATAACCAATTAGCATGAAGCCTAGCTACTGCCCCAGCCAAGTCGTTAAGTCGATCGTGCTCAGAAGGAACGCACACGCATCCACCGTGATAGAGGGTCGTAAAAACTTCACTGTTGCTGACATCGAAGCTAGGGGCTGCAAAGGCAAGGGCTCGTGTGTTTGAGGAAAAGCCCATTGATGGACCTTGGGCACGCATCATAGTACTGAGTGACGAGTGGGTCAGGACGACACCTTTCGGTTTTCCAGTGGTTCCTGACGTGAATACAATCACAGCTGCATTGCTGGAGTTGTGTGTGACGGTAATCCCATCCTGATCATCAGCGGTTGGCAGAGACAGCGACTCAATAAGCTCCGAGTCCACAGAAATCGAGTTCTTGAATTTGTGCGCATTCTCTTTTGTAGTCAGCACCACTGAGGCGGCCACTGTTTCGATGATGACCTCATTGTGTTGTAGTGGATGTGCCGGGTTGAGCGGGACGTATATGCCCCCGGCCTTAAGGATAGCTAGCATCGCGACGATAGCCCAAAGCGATTTGTCAAAGTACACAGGAACCTTAACCTCGGGCTTGATGCCTAGACTCTTAAGATGACCGGCTAGTTTCGTAGCAAACGATTCAAGCTCTCGATATGACAAGTTGCCATCCCACGCGCAGACAGCCTGAGCCAACGGCTGTTGTAAGGCTTGTCGTGTGATCGCATGGTCGAGACAGTCGTTTACTGACTCCAGGGTAGTGCCATCCTCGCTGTTCCAAGCCAATATCTGCTGCACATCCTCCTCGGACGCCATGGGAAGGTCAATAAGCCGGGTCGTGGGAGATTCAGTCAGTAGTAGAAGAATAAGTCTCTGAAATTGACTGATGAGTTGCTGTATCTGTTCCTCGGTGATGACTTGCTTGTCGTATCTGGCTTCGATACGAGCTCCGTGTTGGCTGAGACTACACTCAACCACCAAGCCGTACGAGTCGAAGCCTTGTAGCGGCGCTGCGTTTGGATCCAATGAAAACATAGGGTCCTCGTGCTCCTGCTTCTCCTCGTCATGTTCAACACGAATGGTGGGCTGGATAACAAATAGGGTGTTGAGTGCGACGGACTTGCCGATGTTCTGGAGACCCGTGTGTTCGAAGGGCATCATGTCGATGGACTTGCGATGTGTTGCCGAGAGGTATTGCGATATCGTAGTGGACGAGTTAATTCGTCTCCTGACGGGTACTGTTGTAATGGTCGGGGCGGCCATCTCTGCAATGCGCGGGACGGGCGCGTTCCGACCGGAGAGCGTCATGGCATACATGACATCGTCGGTCGTTGTGTGCATCGACAACGCCAACGGCCATGCGGCTTGCAGGACGTTAGGAATAGACTGATGGCTAGCCCCATAAGGGAAGGTTACGTCCCGAGCAACGGAGCTATCCGGACGGGGCTGGAAGTTCGGTGCAGGTAATACTGGGTAGCTCGTAGGCAGCTCGCCGTCGAGTTCAGAATCCCAGAATGAGGCAGTGGCTTTGTCATCTACATTGCGTAGATATTGCACGAATCGACTGAAAGGAACGCAAGGAGGAAGCGTGTGGCCTTCGTAGAGTTGATTGAGGTCTTCGAGGATGAGCTTGAGCGTCCATCCATCGTAAATTGAGTGATGGATGGTCCACACAAACTTCCTTGGCTCGCCTTCCAGACCATTGACAATGCAGAAGCGAGCGAGCTGTGAACCATGGATAAAACCTTGGGTTTGGTCATGCTTGATGTAGTCGTCGAGGTCCGTGCTATGCTGCCATTCTAGCTTCTCTCGAACCACAACTTGGACGAAGTTTGACTCCCGGTCGACATCTGGAACGATCCTAGTGCGCAAGATGGCGTGGCGCTGATAATTTAATGACCAGGCTGCCATGAATTTCTCTGTGGGCATATAGTCTGGAATGTCGTAAATGATGCGGTTGATGTAGGCCTGTGGCTGCCTGATCGTGATGGCCATCAGACCGACTTGAAGTGGCGTACAATTGTAGATGTCCTCGATCTGAGAAGGCTCTACTCCGCACTGACTGGCAATGGAGGCAAGGTGTTGCTGGTAATTCTGCGCGGCATGCTTATCCCACAGGCTGAAAGGCTCCAGAGGCTTCTGGTGCTGAGCGTGACTTGCGGAAAGATCATTAGGTGCTTGGACAGCAGTAGCAAGGTCGCGAAGTCGCGGCTGATCGAATATGTCTACCACAGTCAGGCAAAGACCTTGTTTCTCGCAAGCAGCAACTAGACGCATCGCGGCGATAGAGTCACCCCCCATCTGAAAGAAGCTGTCGTCAGCCCCAACTGAGTCAGGCTGTACACCCAGTACCTGACACCACATGTCTCGCAGTTGTAGCTCCATTTCTGTTGATGGCTGTAGTCTGGGACCATTGATGGGAGTCTCCAGAGAGAAGTCGTGTGCATTCAGGTGATTGGCAATCTCCCTCAAACGCTTTCTGTCCAGCTTGCCGTTGGTGTTCTTGGGCAAATTGGTGATGGGGATATACATTGAAGGGATCATATAATGTGGCAGGTGGTCCCTCAGCATGAATGGCAGATCTGACAAAGCGGAACGCATTGAGTGATCCACAGGCAGGGGTAGAGTCTCTTCGTCTTCCTTTCCTTTCGTTGCGATGGCCTTTTCTCCGCTGACAACGATGAAAGCCGCAAGAGTCTGCTTGCTATTGTTGTTGTCGCCTTCCCGGGTAGTCGCAAGCTCCACTGCTACGCTACCACAACTCGGAAGAAGCGTCTGTAAGTGGGCTTGTAGCTGACGCTCAATCTCTCCAAGCTCAATGCGTTGACCATTGATCTTGATTTGTGTATCCTTACGTCCCAGATACGTGAATGTGCCGTCTGCGTTGATTTGAGCGAGATCGCCCGTTTTGTACATGCGTTTCCCACTGGGCAGCCCGTATTTCTTGACCCAAGTTGGGTCAGTGACAAAGCGTGTAGAGGTCAAATGTTTGTCACCAAGATACCCTTTGGCAAGCAAGGGACCCTCTGCCAGCAGCTCACCAATGCAGCCGACTGGGCTCAAGAGATTGATGTTGTCGGGATCCACGAGCCAAAGCCTGGTAGCAACGCCTCGACCAATGTTGGATCCCTCCGACTCGTGTGCAATTGATCGATTGAGTGAAGTGTTGAGACCGGCCTCGCCTGGACCATAGGTGTTCATAAGCCGGAGTCGTCCCATCCAGTGCGCAATTGTCTCACGGGTGGCCAGCTCGCCAGTGAGGACGAGAGTCTTCAAATCGGGCACAGATTCGTGTTCAACTAGTCCCGCAACAGTGGAAGTCAGCTGTACCAAGTCAGGCCGGGCAGACGTCAGCGCCCTCCCGAGTTCGTTCATCAATTGTGCCTCTGATGCAATACAAACGCAGCCACCGCGTGACAAGGTCCAGAAGACATCTTGTAGGTGAACATCAAATACGTACGAAGCGAACTGGAAGACCCTGGTTCCTTGTTTGATATCGAGTGCCGGGGCCATAGCCGCCGCAGATGCGGATAGTGCTCCGTGTTGGAGCACGAATCCCTTGGGAACACCGGTACTTCCGCTTGTGTACACGATTACAGCTGCGTCAGTCGGCTGTGCAGCCACGGCGCGGAGCGCGACTTGATCTGACGGAGAAAGTGTCGCAAACAATTCTTGGCCAATTGGGACGACGGCCGTGCCCTTGTCGGGATGGAAATCAATGGCACCTCGGAATTTGGCTTCGTACTGGGCTGAGACAAGTGCGATACGAGCTTGGCTGCTTTGCAGAATCGTCTTGGACCGGCCGATTGGATGCTTCGGACTAAGATGGACGAACGTAGCCCCGGCTCTCAGGACCGCGATCATGGCGATGAGGGCCCATTTCGACTTATCGAAGTAAAGTGCTATCGAATCCTCCCTTTGCACACCCAGGGCGATGAGATGAGTCGCTAGTCTTGCCGTCAAGTCATGCACCTCTGCATACGTGAGCTTGCCGTCCCACGCGTCAATAGCGAGCAGGTCTGGCGTCTTGTGTACCTGCGCTTCGATGATGTCGTGCAGTGTTTGGTCAGGCGATGGCATCTGGATTAAAGAATTCCAGTGCACCATCTGCTCTACGTCTTGAGGGCTAGCGGCACTGAACTGGGCGACGTCGAGTTGCTCTCTCTGACTGAGGGCTGCGAGCTGAGTGGCGATATGCGCAAAGTGGTCGGTGAGCTGGTTCACGATGTGATGAGATAAGATAGTGGCATCGTACTTGACATCTACATGTACCTCTGATCCATCGATCCCACACTCCACAACAAGTGGGTAGGAGTGGAAGTCATGCTGCGAGACCGGCATTGCCTGCAGGTCGGATGTGGCTGACGATGGTAGCTGAGCTTGATTCTGTTGCTGGAGTGGCTGCATGACGAACAAGTGATTTGGCTGAAGTTGTCGAGGCCTAATCGCCGCCTGAATCGCCTGCAAGCCAGAGTGCTGGAACGGCATCATCTCGATCATCTTCTCATGCACAGACTCAAGATAGTCCATGATGGGCTGATTGCGCCGGACTTGTAGCCTCATCGGCACCGTGGTAATAGTTGGTCCAAGCATCTCTATGATGCCTGAAACGGGTGCGTCCCGACCCGACAGCGCCTCAGCAAAGAGAACGTCGTCGGTGCCTGAGAACTGGGCGACGGCCATGGCCCAACTGGCGCGAAGGACAGTAGCTAGCGAGACGTTATGGGTCGGCGACATGGTGGCAGTGAATCTCTTCTGCAGATCGCTGTTCGAGTGTGGTTGGTACGAGGATATTACGTTTGGAGGGAAGCTCACAGGATCGCCCTGGCCAAGCTGCGATCGCCAGTAGGCAGCTTCAACCTCCGGATTGGTGCGCGACAGGAAGTCGATGTAGCGCTTATAAGGTACCGGCTTCTGCTTCGGAGCAAGTCCTCTGGAGAAGACCTCTTCGACCTGTTTGAACAGTAATTGGAAAGTCCACCCGTCGTATACAGCGTGATGAGCCGCCCACATGAATGTTCGCCCGATGACAGCGAAGCGGAAAAGCGGCTTGCCGTATGACATGGCTTCTCGCTCCACCATGTATCTGAAGTCTTCCTCACTACGGCAAGGTGAGGACTGAATGTTTTCTGCTTCTGTATCGCTCTTGACGACAACTTGCAGAGACCTGGCATTGTGTGTCGCCACTGGGACGATGCGCGTCCTCAGGATGTGGTGCGCCTTCACAGCATTATGCCAGGCATCGAGCAATTGAGCCTCATCAACGGTCTCTGCAAGTGTCATTGACCCATGTCCCACATATGCCTTGTTTTGTCGCATGGTGATGGCCAAGAGACCCTCTTGAAGCGGCGAACACGGATACACATCTTCGATCTGGTTTGCGGAGAGGCCACACTGCCGAGCTACTTCTTCCAGTTGATCCGCTCGCGCCTCAGACCCGTCGATTGACCAGAGTGCAAATGGCTCAATATCCGTCGCGTCGCTTGTGCTGATACTCATGCTCTGCATTCGTGCTGCGACATCCCGGAGCTTCGGATACTTGAAGATGTCCGCAACGCTGATGGCGAGTTGCTCCTCGCGACACATGGCTACCAAACGCATTGCCGATACAGAATCTCCACCCACTTGGAAGAAGCTGTCGCTGGCGCCGATCTGATCGCGGGATATGCTCAATACTCGAGCCCAGAGGCCCTGCAGTTGCCTTTCCAGGTCCGTGGAGGGTGCTTGCTTTGTCGCGCCGACGAGGCTGTACGATGCAAGTTCCTCTGCCGATAGACGTGAAAGTGCCTGGCGAAGTGCTGTCCGGTCCAGCTTCCCTGAAACATTACTAGGTAGCTTGCAGACTGGAATGAATACCGAGGGGATCATGTACCGGGGCAGTACATCTCCCAAGGATGACTGCACGTCTAGCAGACGATCCCGGACGGAACCAGATAGCGGTAAGACGAGACCATTGTCATGGTCTTTTTGGTATTCTGCATCGCCTCCTTCGTATTCTCCCTCGGAAGGCCCTGCTTCAACTTGAGCCATGAAGGCCGCAAGCACGGGCCGATCCGAGACTGTGACAAGCTCGACGGCCACACCACTCGACGCGAGGCTTTGTGGAAGAACCTTAGCAAGACACTTCTCGATCTCGCTGAGTTCTACTCTCTGCCCACGTATTTTGACCTGGTTGTCCTTACGACCGAGATAGATGAGGGATCCGTCCGTATCGTAACGTGCTAGGTCACCTGTTTTATACAACCGCTTGCCGTTCGGCAGATTGTGCAATCGGACCCAGTCGGGGTCCTCAATGAAAGCCGCGGCAGTCTTGAGGTCATCGTCGAGGTAGCCCCTTGCTACCAAGGGACCTTCAATCAGGATCTCGCCGATGCTCCCGGTGGGCTGTAGCAAGTTGTGGTCCTGGGGATTGACCAGCCAAATGGCTCCGCTCAAAATACACCCAATGTTGTTCGTCTGTCCTACGGCAAGGTTGGGGTTACAAGTGGCAGCAATCGAACATTCGGTGGGCCCATAGCCGTTCATAAGGGTACCGCAATGCTGCTGCCATCGTGTCACAACCGCATCGCTTGGTCTCTCGCCGACCAAGACCAGCGTCTGTACAAGAGGTAGGTTCGTGGGGTCGAGGAGGCTCGCGACCGTGTTCGTGACAGCAAGGAAATTGACTCGCATATCGCGCAGAACAGCCGATAGGTTATTGGCCCTATCATGCTCTGACATGGTGCATACGGTGCCACCGCGCTGGAGCGTGGTAAAGATCTCAGAGACACTGGCGTCGAAGGTGTAGGCGGCAAACTGTCCCACTCGAGTGGTCGGACCGATACCGTAGGCTGCGCCGTGAGCTGCCGCAGTGGTGACCAAGGACTTGTGCTCTAAGACAACGCCCTTAGCAGTTCCCGTAGTGCCGGAAGTGTAGATGATAAAAGCGGCGTTGTTAGACCTGACTTGTGATACCATGGTCCGGTCCTCTCGAGTCGTCTTGCCCTCTTGTCTTTGCTTGAATAGCGCTTCTCCTACGGTGATGGTAACGAATTGATCGCTTTCAGAGAACGCTGTGTCGTCATCCGTGTCCGAGTAGACGAGAATGACTGAAGCCTTGGTCTGCTTGATGATGGCGTCGTTGCGGGCCTTTGGCCATGCCGGGTTCAGCGGGATACAAGTACCGCCAGCTTTGAGCACGGCCAGTTGCGCCACAATTGCCCATGTCGACTTCTCAAAGTGCAGAGGAACGTTCACTTCAGGCTCGACACCCATTTCCTGGAGATCAGACGCTAGTGTCGTCGAGAACTGGTCGAGTTGCTTGTAAGTCAGATCACCGTCCCAAGAGCGTAGTGCGACAGCTTCCGGACGAAGAAGTGCCTGATCCCGGAAAACATGATGGATGCAGGAGTCGATGGGCTCTGTGGTAGGTAGTGCGTTGATCCAGGACACAATACGACGCACGTCAGTGGGTGTTGCGGCCAGCAAGTGGCTGATCTTTGTCTCTTCGTGGACCGCGGCCAAGATCGAGGAAAGGAGGAACTGGAATCGTTCGAAGAGAGTGTTGATCTCGGTTGAACTCAACACGGCATCATCATAGGTGAAGTTCACGGCTATCTCTGAATTGTTCTTGGTATCGCACTCAATGACCAGAGCGTAGGATCCAAAGTCAACCAGTGCGGGCGCCTTCTGTGCCTCCATGCCGAGCGATTGCTCCTCTTGGTCGAGCTGAACCTCGGGCTGGACGACAAACAAGTGATTCATGTCCAGTCGGTCCATGATGCCATTTCTGCGCATGATCCCTTGGATGTTCTGCAGGCCGGTGTGCTGAAATGGAATGAGAGCCACGTCCTGCTGGTAGATGGCAGTAAGATATGACCCCATGGTCTGCTGGCTATCTGGTCTCATACGCACTGGCACAGTCGTCATCAACGGAGCAGCGATCTTGTCGATGCCGTTCACAGGTGCGTTACGTCCCGAAAGTGTCATCGCGAAGATGATGTCTTCGAGGCCAGTATGCGCGGCCACAACCAATCCCCAGACAGCGCGCAGGATGGTCGGTAGGGGCGTGGCAAGCTCCATGAGCCCCTTGTTATCAAAGCTCCACAGATGGTGACGAAGCTGCTGCCGAGCCCGTGGTTGGTAGGTGGCCGATGGCAAGCGAGGGAAACTTGAAGGCGTTTGTCCCTCGAGCTGCGACGTCCAGAAAGAGTCGGTGGTTGTTGTCTCGCTGTTCGTAATCAGGTGGCGGATGAAGCGTTTGAACGGCACCGCCCTGCTTGGCTTGCTTCCGCGGTACGCACTTGCGAGGTCATCTAGGACCAGCTTGAGTGTCCAACCATCGTATGCGGCATGGTGGACTGTCCACACGAAGTAATTGGAACCGCCGTTGCCTTCCGAAACGAGAGCAAATCGCGAAAGAGGATCACCGTAAGAGAACGGGTGACTTTCGTCGGCAGAAACATACTCCTCGATGCTGCTTGGCTTTTGCCAGTCGATGGGCTTGTCAATGACGGCTTGGTAGAGCTTTGTATCCGCACCACCAGTGGCCCTTGTATCAACGACGATCCTTGTCCTAAGAATCGGGTGAGCAGTAGCTACTTGGCTCCACGCCGGAACGAAACGGTCCAGATCTATGGACTCGGGCAGCTTGTAGACCATCCTATTGGTGTAAGCCCCCGCCTTCCTCATAGTGATAGCCATCAGTCCTTCTTGTAGGGGAGTGCAAGGGTAGATATCTTGGATCTGATCAGGTGACACGCCGCAAAGTGAAGCGATCATTTTGGTAGCTTCGGTGGGACTCTCTGTGCTCTCTTGCCATGGACATAAACTGAACGGCGAATCATTCTCCTCGTCATTATGGTGATCAGAATTGTCGATGATTGTCACCGACTTGGCCACATCTCGAAGCTGGGGCCGCTCAAAGATATCGCTCACAGTCAATGCCAGGCCCTCCTCCTGGCAGGCTGCCACAAGCCTCATAGCTGAAACAGAGTCACCACCAAGCTGGAAGAAATTATCGGTCGCTCCAATAGCACTCTCTTCCACCGCCATGACCCGGCTCCAGAGGCGCTGCATGCGTTTCTCTATCGGAGAGGCCGGCTGTACCTTGGCCACACCTAACAGACTGTACATTGACGTTTGGGCCTCGGAGAGGCTCTTGGCGAGATTCCGCAGCCGGGCGCGGTCAAGTTTACCAGATGTGTTGGTGGGTATATGTGAGACTGGTAGGTAGATTGAGGGGATCATATATTGTGGGAGGACGTTATCAAGCGAGTCCTGGAGTGCACGGAACCGAGAGTGGAGCTGCTTTGAAAGAGGCAGAAAAACGCATTCGTTGTCAGCCGGATATTCGCTGCTCTCGGTATCCGGGGGTCTCTGCGATGTTTGCATGAATACCGCAAGTACTCGCCTGGAAACCTTAGATTCAGAGTCTGAGACTTGAACGAGGTCTACAGCGACAGTAGCGCTAGCAGTTTGCTCGGAGGTTGAGACGGATATGGTTTCTGGCAGCAAAAGGTCCTTGATGTGCTGCTCAATCTCGCCGATTTCAACGCGTTGCCCGTTGATCTTAACTTGGGTGTCTTTACGGCCAAGGTAGACCAGCGTCCCGTCCTCCTCGTAGCGCGCCAAGTCACCAGTCTTGTAAAGTCGTCTGCCGGAGCTCAGGCCATACTTGACCACCCAAGCCGGGTCATTGATGAAGGCACTGTTGGTCCGTACTTCATCATTGAGGTACCCTCTGGAGAGCAGTGGGCCCTCGGCGAGAATCTCACCGATACAGCCAATAGGTACCAAGACGTCGGTGTTGCCTGGCTTGTTGAGCCATAATGTTGTGGCGATACCGTTGCCAATGTTGGCAGCTTGTGTGCGTCGCTTCGTTTGCATGGACGGGTTGAAAGAGGTGTTCATTCCGCACTCGACGGGTCCGTAGGCATTCATGACGCGTGCAAAGGGCGCCCATGTTTCAACGAGGCCCGGAGTTACAGCCTCACCGGCCAGAGCAAGCTTGTTGATGCTAGGGACGCTATTCGGGCGTAGAAGCGCAGCGACCGTGGGCGTGACGTTGATGAAGTCGGCGTTAGTTCTACGGATGGACCCTGCGAGATCGTTCATCAGCTGGTCTTCGGACGCAATGCAGATGGTTCCACCGACACTAAGCGGGATGAAGATGTCTTGGAAGCTAACATCAAAGAGATAAGACGCGAACTGGAAGACACGTGTGCCGTGCTGGATGCCAAATGCCGGGCCTTGGACGTCAATAGCCAGCATTAGGGCTCGATGATCAAGCACGACGCCTTTCGGGGTGCCTGTACTGCCGGATGTGTAGATGACCGAGGCCACATTACCGGACTGAACTTCGATATCCGGAAGGGACTCAGGGTAGCTTCCGAGTCCAGTAACAGTGGATTCATCAACCACAAGAACGTGTTCCGCAAGTTCGTGTTCCAACAGCTTTGGTCTGTATGCCTTGGAGGTGAGAACCAGGTCGATACCGCTGCCGCCTAGTATAGCCGCAGTTCGAGCCGTCGGATGCTTAGGGCTCAAATGTATAAAAGCGCCTCCAGCTTTGAGCACTGCAATCATCGAAACCACCGCCCATTTCGATTTGTCAAAGTATAGGCCGATCTTATCCTCGATCTTGACTCCAAACTCGTTGATGAGGTAACGCGCAAGCTTCGACGTCACTAGTTCCAGTTCCCTGTAACTAAAGCTGCCATCCCATGAGTCAACGGCGACCAGGTCGGGGTACTTGCTGGCTGACGCGGAGACCATAGCATGGATGGTCTTGTAAGATGGCACCATGCTCATGTAGTTGTTGGAGTTCCATTCGAGAATCTGCTGGGTGTCTTTTGGGCTGGGTTCACTGACACTTGCGACAGTGACATCGGCTTCATTGGTGTTTGAGGTAGCGGCACTGATGCGTGCAGCAATGTGGCAAAAATTGTCGATAAGTCGGGCAACGTACGCACTGGACACGACTTTCTCATCGAAGCGGGCCTCGACGTTAGCGCCTTCGTTGTAGACACCACATTCCACGAGCAGCGGGAACGAGTCAAAGTCCCTTTGCTGCGTGGCCATCTCATCTTGACTGCCGCCAGAGTGTGGCTGGGCTCGTGGTTGAATGAGGAAGAGATGGTTCAGTTGCAGCTTTTTGGCTGTCATCTCTTGGATCGCGAGTAGTCCAGTATGTTCGAAGGGCATCATGTCAATAGTCTGCTGATTGATCGCATTGAGAAGATCACTCAGTCTCTGTTCGGAAGTGGCGTGCACTCGCACCGGCACCGTCGTAATGGTCGGGGCAACTAACTCTGTAATTCCACGGACTGCGGCGTTTCGGCCTGATAAGGCCTCGGCAAACAGGACATCTTCTGAGTTGCTGAAGTTGGCCAGGGTAATAGCCCATGCCGCTCGAAGGACTGTAGCGAGCGACACGTTTGATGGTGCATTCAATGGGGCTTGTCGCACAAGGCGCGTGTTTGGTCTTGCCTGGTACCGTACAGGAAGATCAGCAGGCAAGCTCGCAGGCAGCGTACCTTCAAGCTGCGCCCGCCAAAATCTGGCCGTCTCCTCATGACTAATACCGTTAAGATATTTAATAAACTGGTTGTAAGGCGCTGGCTGGGCGGGTATTGAGTCGTGGTAGAAGACATCCTCAATCTGCTGGAACAACAGTTGGAAGCTCCAGCCGTCATAGATGGCATGGTGAGCAGTCCAGACGAAGTTATATTGGTCCTGGTCTTTGTCGTCAACGACAATGGCACATCGGAATAGTGGCCTGTTATAGAGCATCCGGTCCGATCGATCGAGCTCCTCGTACTCGGACATCGTGCGGCAATCCAAGTGACCGCTCGTACCACCGCCACTGCATCCCTTGCGAACAACAAGTTGCATGGGCCTGGAGAATTGTGATGCTACATTTGACAAGATGATGCGAGTCCTGAGGATCGGATGGAAGGCGATTGCACGCTCCCATGCGTCAGCGAACTTGGCCCTTTCTATGTGAGCCGGTAGACGGTAGGAGCCTCTACCGACGTAGGCGCTATTCTGACGGGCAGTGATGGTCATGAGACCTTCTTGTAGGGGAGTGCAGGGGTAAATGTCCTCGATGTCGTCTCGAGCAATGCCGCACTGTTGGGCTATATGGTCCATCTGGCCGTTCCTGTCTTGTGGTTCCGCGTACGCCTCCCAAAGGCTGAAGGGAACAATTGGCTCATCATCGTTATGATCCTCTTCGGTCGTAGCACTCACGATACCCTGTCGCTCATCTATTGTTTTGGCCAGCTTGCTAAGCCTAGGGTGTTGGAAGATGTCGGCAACGGTCAAAGCCATGTCTGGGTCCCCGCGCTGACAAGTTGAAGCAAGACGCATGACCGACACTGAGTCGCCGCCCAACTGGAAAAAACCGTCGTCTATACCAATGGTCTCAGGATCCTTATCGAGAATCTGCGACCAGAGCTGGCGCAGGCGCGTCTCCGTACGAGTCGAGGGCGCTCTCTTGATCGTGTTTGCAAGACTGTACATGGCCACCTGGTCCACGGTGAATTTGCTGACCAGAGCTACAAGCTGCTTCCTGTCTATTTTGAGTGAAGCGTTCTTAGGAAGCGACCGTACTGGCACAAATAGAGATGGCATCATGTACTGAGGAAGGTTCTCGATCAGCTCATGCTGAAGGTTGGTAAACTGGGCCACGAGTTTGGTAGACATGGGCAATAAGGCTGACTCTGCCCAATCTTCTGCATTGGGCGTGCTTGCATCCTGTTCGCCAGACATGGAAATGAAGGCATGCACGCGCCGAGTTATAGGACTTGATCCCGAGATCGATCCAGACGTCGATCCAGAGTCCTGCGCAGCCATTACCGCAGCCACATCGCCAGCGCCAGGCAGCGCCTTTGGCAAAACGCGCCGTATTCTTGTCTCGATGTCTCCCAGTTCCACGCGCTGCCCATGAATCTTGACTTGGTTGTCTTTACGCCCGATATAGGTGAGGGACCCATCATCGTTGTACTTGAAGAGATCACCCGTCTTGTAGAAGCGTGTAGCATGCTCTGCTGGAAAGTAGCCACACGTCTCGGCCCATTCCGGCGACCTGATGAATACCTCGTCCGTTCTTCGGCTATCATTGAAGTATCCTCGTGCCAGAAGCGGGCCCTCGACTAGCAGCTCACCCTGCGCTCCGATAGGAAGCAAGTGGTGGTGGTCATCTGGACTGACGATCCAGAGTGACCCAATCAAGCCGAAACCGACATTCGCAGTAGCGTGTGGTTCAAGACGCTGGTTACAAGTGACGGAGACAGAACACTCACAAGGCCCGTAGCTATTCATGAGGCGGAAGTCCTTGGGTTTCGACCACAATTCCACAGTGCTCAGGCTCGCGACCTCGCCGACCAGCGTCAGCGTCCGCAGCGATGGCACCTCTGAGGGTTGTATGAGACTGGCGACTGTGTTTGTCAAGAAGGCCGTGCTGACCTGCATACGTCGCATGGCGGCGGCCAAATTGTTGACACGTTCTTCGTCGGAAGGGATACAGAGGGTTCCTCCCCACTGAAGGGTGCTGAACATCTCGAATACGCTACTGTCAAAAGTATAGGCCGAGAATTGAAGGATCCTTGAGCCAGGGCCAAATGTTGGCCCCCACTGATCGGCAATTGTGCACAGGGACTGGTGCTCGAGCATGACGCCCTTCGGCACGCCCGTGCTTCCGCTCGTGTAAATGATATATGCTACATGACCGGGTTTGGACTCCTCGACCATCGACAAATGAGTCGCTGATGGACTCTCGTCGGCGGTTATAGCCGGGTTGAACAGTGCCTCATCAACCGTCCAGACTTGGCAGCTGTGGCTTTGGCCGGAACTCTGCAACTTGGCAAGGTATTCAGGACTGGAGAGGATGAGCTTTGGTTTGACGTCTCCAAGAACAGCCTCACACTGCTGTGCCGCCCAGCTGCGGTTGAGAGGCACGCACACGCCTCCGGCTTTAAGCACAGCGAGCAACACCACAACTGTCCATTTGGACTTGTTGAGACAAAAGGCCGCTTTTGACTCATCGCCAGGCCTGAAGCCTATTCTGTGCAATCTAGGCACCAGAGAGGTAGCCAGTCGGTCAAGCTCAGCATAGCTAAAATCGCCGTCCCAAGCACACACCGCAGACGCATCAGGCTGGGCTTCAGCCCGTCTCGCGATAACATGATGTATGCAGTCCTCGACAGCCTCATCGTCACCGGCCAGTTGGCGATTCCAAGCCACGATCTGCTCAAGGTCGCTGGGAGTGGCACTCGTAAGGCGGCTGATCTGGAGCTGGTGATCCGCATCGGCATCCGTGACTCGCGCTAACGCTGACTCGTACCGTTGGAGCAGCATCTCTACCTCGCGACGGGGAAGTACAGCCTCGTCAAAGAGAGCATGGCATGAAACGCCATTTTTTCCTGTCACATTGCACTCTATCACAAGAGCATGCGATCCAAAAGCAGGGGTGTTTGCGTTCGTCGCCGAGCCTGATTGCTGCTGTTGATGCTGCCTGCGTGGTGTAAGCAGTGCTCCAGCTGGTTGCTGTTCCTGCTCCACCGCAGGTTGAACAATGAAGAGATGCGCTGGCTCAGCCCATCTTCCTCCATTTTCTGATGACAGCATGTGGCGGATGTTCTGGAGGCCCGTATGTTCGAATGGCATCATGTCAATGTCCTGTTGGTACGTTTGATCGAGGTAGTCACGTAGAGTAGTAGTGCTCTTCTTAATCTTCATGCGCATCGGGACTGTCGTTATGGTAGGTCCGACAATACCGGTCATGCCCTGTACCGGCGCACTCCTACCTGCCAGAACCATGGCGAAGAGCACATCCTCTGAGCCGAGATGAGATGCGAGGATCAAGCCCCATACGGCGCGCAGGATCGAAGGCAAGGGCACGCCCAGAGATCGCAGCGTTTTCTGGTCGATAGAAGCCAGTACCTCGCGGTTCAACTCCGAGCTGGGCTGAGGCTTATAGTTGGTGTTTGGCAGCGCAGGGAAATTGGAGGGACCTTCGCCTTCGCCCCCGAGTTGGGCGGACCAGAAGTCTTGGGCAGCCCGATGATCAACACTGGCCAAATGACGTATGAAGTGGCTGTACGGAGTGGTGGTGATGGCTTGCTGCTGGTGGTATCGCTTCTCCATATCTTCGAGCAGTAGCTTCATCGTCCAGCCATCATATATGGCATGGTGTACAGTCCACACGAACGTCCAGCTGGATTTTGTAGTCTCACGGGCGAGGGCATAGCGTGCAAGAGGACTACCAGGCGAGAATCCGATTGTCTCATCCTCTTCCAAATAGTTTGCGAGGGCGCCCTTGCCGGTCGAGCGAGTCCATTCCAGGTCATCATCAACCACTACCTGAATAGCCCCTGACGACAAGGACGCAGATGGAGAGGACGAATGGTCGCCACCGCCGCCATTGGGAACAATACGCGTGCGCAAGATTGGGTGCGAGCGTGCCATTCGCTGCCACACGCGCATGAAGCGTTTGATATCGACGGTGCTAGGAAGGTCATAGACGAGTCTGTTCGTGTAAGAACCCGTCTGGTATGCCGTAATGGCCAGCAGCCCTTCCTGGAGCGGTGTGCACGGGTAAATGTCTTCGATCTGGTCTGAGGACACATCGCACTGCAGTGCCAGCTCCTCAAGGCGCATCGGTCGTGCCTCTTCTTGCACGTTCCACAGTGCAAACGGTTCGATGTTGCCAGACGCAGAAAGATGACCCATAGTACCTACAGGCTCCGTTTTGACCTCCACAGCGGTGACTGTCTCGGCCATGTCCCGCAGCTTGGGGTGCCGGAGCACGTTGGCCACCGAGAGAAGCAAACCCTCCTGTTCGCAGGCGGCCACTAACCGCATCGCAGAAACAGAGTCACCCCCGAGTGCAAGGAAGCTATCTCCAGCGCCTATTGACGAAGCCTCCACGCCTAGAATCCGGCTCCACAACACCTGGAGCTGCTTCTGCATGCCGTTTGAGGGCGACTGCTTCACGTCGTCAATCAATCTGTAACGTACCCACTCATCTTGGGTGAAGCTCTTAGCTATCTCCTGCAGCCCTCTGCGGTCCAGCTTCCCGGATGTGTTGACAGGTAGTCGCTGAAGGGGCACATAGGCTGCCGGCACCATGTACTGGGGGAGCTGCTCGCCCAACGAGGACTGCAGGTCCAATAACAGAGCACGCAGCCAAGGTGGCAGTGGTAAAATTGGCTGCTCTGTCCGAAGTATGCCACCTAGATTGGCTGCTTCGGCTTCAAAAAAGACCGCCAATGTATGACCTGGCAGAGGAGACGCTGTCTCGACAACTTCGACAGCCACTCCTTTGTCTCTGGACAAGAATGGGGGTAGAAGCTGCTGCACCTTTTCCTCAATCTCGCCTAATTCGACCCGCTGTCCGTGGATTTTGACTTGAGTATCCTTACGGCCGAGATAGGTGAGCGACCCATCGCGGTTGTAGCGCCCGAGGTCTCCGGTGAGGAATAGTCGTCTCCCCATAGCCGGTCCGAGTCCAGCCTGCGTCGTCCAGCGAGGATTCTCGATGAAGCGCGCCTTTGTCATGTCCGGATCTTGCAGGTACTCTCGGGAGAGGAGAGGGCCCTCTGCTACAATCTCACCGACACATCCGATGGGCGCGAGCGAATCTGGATCATTGCTGTTCACAATGTAGAGCTTAGACTTGATTCCATTACCAACATTGGTCGCGTCTCTCGCGTGCATTACGCTTGTGTTCAAGGCCGTGTTCAAACCACACTCGGAAGGGCCGTAGGCAGTGATAATCTTAACGTGCGACGCCCATCGAGTGATGACATCTCCTTTAATAAGTTCACCAGATAGTACTAGCGTACGAAGAGACGGTAGAGCTGTCGGATCGAGAAGTCCCGCGACTGTAGACGTCAAGTGAATGACATCTACGCGCGCATCACGAATGGCATGGGTCAAGCTGTCCGTCAGCTGAGTTTCCGAGGCGATGCAGAGACAACCGCCTGCACATAACGTGGCGAATATGTCTTGGAGATGGACATCGAAAACGTAGGCGGCGAATTGGAAGACTCGGGTATTGTTCTTAATACCATAGGCTTCGCCAAGTGTCTTCATGCCCGTAGCAAGAGCGCCATGCTCCATCACGACGCCCTTGGGGGTGCCTGTGCTTCCGGAGGTGTAAATTACACAAGCGGCGTCACTGGAACCCACGGAGAGAGATGCGTTGCCGTTGAGTGAAGCGCTGCTAAACTCTTCCCTTTCAATCGCAAATAGTGAATCATCAGGCACCATGACTTGGTCGACAAGACCACCGAGTCTCGACGTGTGATTCTCGGATGTCAGTACTATACAAGCTCCGCTGTTCTGGATGATTGCCTTGATGCGGCTTTCGGGATGTTTCGGGGACAGTTGAACAAATACTCCCCCAGCTTTCAGAGTGGCCAACATTGAGACAATAGCCCATCTCGATTTGTCAAAATGCAAAGCAATTCGATCCCCAATCCTGACACCAGCGAGCCGGAGCCGAACCGCCAGACGGGATGACACTTGATCAAGCTGGCGATAAGTGAGCTTGCCGTCCCAAGCGTCAATGGCGAGCTGATCAGGCGAGCGTGTAGCTTGTTGTTCAAACAGCCCATTCGCTGTGGTGTCAACGCGCGTCAAGTCGACAGAAGCCTGCCACTCAACGATCTGGCGGACGTCCTGCTGTGACGCCACACCAAGTTCAGCGACCGAGGCGTCTTTATTATTGCCGCTGGTGCCGAGGAAGTTCGAGAGTACGTGGAAGAAATGGTCGACGAGGCGCGAGACCTGCTCCACGTCCAAGACGGACTCGTCAAATCTCGCTTCGATGAGGACGTCGCCGCCAGTAGCAGCAATATTGCACTCTACCACGAGCGCATACGAGTCGAACCCATCGACTCCGTCCTCAATGGGCGTCACCTCCTGGTACTGGGAAATCTTGGCCGCCATCTCATCGCGCGACAGTGGCTGCACCACAAACAGATGCCCGAGATCAAGCTTCGTATCCACCATGGCTTGGATCCGCTGCAGACCGCAGTGTTCAAAGGGCATCATTGCGACTGTCTGTCGATGGACGTCCGCTATGTAGTCGACCGCGCGCTGTGTTGGTTGTAGGCGCACGCGGAGAGGCACAGTGGTGATGGTGGGCGCGACCATGTCCTCGATGCCGGGGACGGGCGCGGTGCGACCGGACAGGGCCTCGGCTAGAATGATGTCTCGTGAGCCGCTGAAGTTTGATACGGCGATAGCCCACGCGCTCCGCATGATGGTTGCGTACGATGCCGAGAGCTCCGCAGTAGCAGGGTCGGCCATGCGAGTTCGCTTCGTCACCCGCATCGTCGTTCGCGGGACGTAGGCAGAATGTAGACCCGACGGGTAGGTCACTGGCCGCTGCTCTGCACTCGATAGCCAAGCGCGCCAGTAGGCTGTCTCGGCCTCGACGCTCGAGTTCTCGATGTACTGGATGTAGAGATTGAATGGAATAACAGGGGGCTGCAGGCCGTGGTAGAAGAACTCGTCGATTTGTTGCCAAAGTAGCTGAAAGCTCCGACCGTCGTATACGGCGTGATGGACCGTCCAAACGAAGTGGCGGTCGCCACTGTCCTCGTCCACGACAATGGCGTACCTAAACAGCGCTTTGCCGTGGGAAATGTCTTCGAGAGCGTCCGCCTGCTTGAACTCGGCGAGTGTGCGGCAACGCATCTGGCAGTCCTGGTTCCTGATGACGACCTGTAGAGACTTGGCGTCCTTGATGCCCACGGGAACAATTCGCGTTCGCAGAATTGCATATGCCCTTACAGCGCTTCGCCACGCCGTTTCGAGCCGACTCGTTTCAATAGCGTCGGGGATTATGTGAGAGCTGCGGCGTACATATGCCTTGGCTTGGAAGGCCGTCACCGCCATAAGACCCTCCTGGAGCGGCGTGCAAGGATAGATATCTTCAATGTCGTCGGCCAGGACGCCGCACTTTGCTGCAATCTCTTGGAGGCGCGCAGGTCGTTTCGTCGGCTCCTCGGCCCAAAGCGCAAATGGTTCGGGTACGCTCACTCCATTGGCCGAGGCCACTTCCGATGTCGCCTCCATTGCTCCTTCGAGCTCCCTAGATAAGTCTTGAAGGATGGGATACTCGAAAATTTGCGCGACACTGACAGTGATGGAGACATCCCCATCGTCTCGGGCGAGCGAAACAAGACGCATTGCCGCTACAGAGTCTCCTCCAAGATGGAAGAAGTTATCTGTGGCTCCGATTCCATCAGGCGAGGACATACCCAGGATGCGGGCCCAGAGGCTTTGAAGCCTCTTTTCCATGACTGTTGATGGCGCCACCTTGACGACGCCGTTACCGCCCGCGAGGCTATGTGAGGCGATTTGGATCTCGCTCATCGACTCAATCATGGAGCGTAGCTGTCTACGATCCAGCTTCCGCGATGCGTTCTCGGGCATCTTGTTGACAGGTACATAGACAGATGGGACCATGTAGTGTGGCAGGACAGAGCCAAGCGCCCCGTACACTTCCGAGAATCGTCGTCGCAGCGAGACCGTGAGTGACAGAGCCCGGGCTCCGTTAGCAATATCCTCATTGCCATTCTCAAGACCTTGATCCGCGATGTCCTCCAGGGCCACGAATGCAGCCAAAATGTGCCGTTCAGGATGTGACGGGTGGTGGATCAGTTCGACAGCGACAGTCTTGGCCGTAGGCACGAGGCGATGTAACTGGTGCTGAATCTCACCAATCTCAACACGTTGACCGCGGATCTTGACCTGAGTATCTTTTCGCCCAATGTAGGTAAGCGACCCCTGGTCGTCATTGTATCTGACTAGGTCGCCCGTTTTGAACATGCGGCGCCCGGTGCCGAGACCGTACTGCCGGATCCATGCCGGGTCGTAGATAAACGAGCTCCCCGTCTTGGCTTCGTCGTGCAGGTATCCACGTGCCAGTATGGGGCCCTCGATGAGTAGCTCGCCCACGGCGCCAAGCGGGCATAGTCTGTCGCTGTCTGTGGGGTCTACCACCCAGAACAAGTTGGCGAGCGGTCCTCCGATGTTCGAAGCGCGTGCCGAGTCCTCTATTGGGGGACTGCAGGATGAATTGATTGAGCATTCTGAAGGTCCGTACGAGTTAAGCAGCTTGACGTCGCGACGGTTACCCCATAGCGCAACGACCTCGGGCTGGACGGGTTCGCCAGCTAAGATGATGGTCTTGAGCGTCGGCACATCGTCAGGACGCAAGAGAGCAGCCACAGTTGAAGTTAAATCGGCGAAATTGGCTTGTGTCCGATTGATTCCTTCTGATAGATTGTTCATGCGCTCATAGTCAGATATGACACACACGCACCCGCCCTGCTGTAAAGTGGTAAATATGTCCTGAATGGACACATCGAATGTGTATGCTGCGAACTGCACAACGCGAGATTGAGGACCTAGTCCAAAGGCCTCGCCGTGTGCTCGGCAGGATGTTGCGAGTGCCTTGTGTTGCAGAACAACGCCCTTTGGCACGCCGGTGCTACCGGAAGTATGAATAATGAAGGCATTGTTCTCAGGCGTCGCGACTCTGCGTCGGAACGGTTGCGCATTCTGAAGCTTCCTCTGCAGAGTATTGTCAATTGACAAGACATTACATGAGCTGTTGCGGAAGAGTTCCTCGTGCTGTGGGCTAGCGAGGATGATCACCGGTCGGACGTTGCGCAGGATCGCCTCGTTCTGGACGGCCGGGCGCGCGGGATCTAGCGGCACGCAGACGCCTCCGGCTTTTAGCACAGCTAGCTCGGCGACAATGGCCCATGCTGATTTTTCGAGACAGAGTGGGACGTTGACGTCGGCTGCCACGCCAAGGTCGACCAGCTGGCCCGCAAGCTTAGCAGCAAGCTCATCCAGCTCACGGTATGTGAGATTAAGATCCTGGGAACAGATGGCGGGGGCATCAGGTTGTAAGTCGGCCTGATTTTGTACTATTTGATGGATACACTCCTCCAGAGCTGGCGGCACCTCTTTATTCCATTCTAGCAGACGCTCCATGTCTCGTGGGCTCGCCGAGAACAAAGAGCCCACTGGAACTACTTGCTCTGTCTGTTGCTGCCCAGCAGATGTAAGCTGCGCCAGGACATGTTGGTAATGCGACAGGTACGATTCGACACGTTTTACATTGACAACATTATCGTCGTACTGGACCTTGAGCGTCACGCCGGTTGACTCCACACAGCACTCGAGGATAAGCACGTATGACTCGAAGTCTAGGGGAGCCGCACCATCACGCTCCGAGACCATGAGCGCCGACTCTTGCGACTCGGCGTCTGCCAGCTGCACAAGAAAGTTGGTGGTGAGACCGAGACCCAGCGCGCCGTCGGCCTTGTCGACTAGACGACGGATATCCTGCAAACCCGTCTGCTCGAAAGCGATCATTCTCGTCGCCTGTTCGTTCACGGCACGCACGAAATCCAGCGCGGAGCCTTGCCGATCAATTGTGATTCTGATGGGCACAGTGGTCATCGTCGGACCTGTAATATCTGATATGCTTGCTACAGGTGCATTGCGCCCAGAGAGTGTTGAAGCGAATATGACATCGTCAGACCCCGAGTACGTAGCCAAAACAACTGCCCAAGCGGCACGAAGCATTGCAGAAAAAGGCATATCCCACCCATTGATCTTCGTATTATTCATGTCTATCCGCATAAATGCCTGCATCTTTGCGTTGGGTCGTGGTAGATACGCCGGTGATGGTAGTGCAGGGTAGCTCCGCGGCACGTTACCCTGGAGCTGGTCCTTCCAGAACGCTTCAGCCTTCTCGAACGGGGACAGGGAGAGGTATCTAATGAAGCGATTGTACGGCACGACGGGAGCAGCTAGCTCATCGTGCATGTATAGGTGCTGGAGCTGACTCAAAAGAGTCTGCCTGCTCCAGCCGTCGAAGAGGGCGTGGTGGACCGTCCAGACGAAGTAGGCGGCGTTGTCTCCGCCGGAAGATCGGGACTCCACTATCCCGTAGCGCGCCAACGGACCACCCAGGGACATTGTAGTTCTGTCATCCTCAAGCCGGTATGCGTCGACAGAAGTGCCGGTGCGCCACTGAACACATTCCTTAACCACCACCTGCAAGGACTGCGATCCAGGGCTAAGTCCGGGCACGATGCGCGTTCGCAGGATGGGATTTTCAGCCACCAGTCGATCCCACGCTGCTTTGAAGCGCGCCACGTCGACGGTTTCCAAGATCCGGAAAGCCACGCGCCCGATGTAGGCCCTCGGTTGACGCATCGTAATGGCCATCATGCCCTCTTGGAGCGGTGTGCAAGGGTAAATATCCTCAATCTGCTCCGGCAGGATCTGACACTGCGCCGCGACCTGGGCCACGCGTTCGGAACGCGATTCAACGCTCATATCAGTAACTTCATCCCACAAGGCGAAAGGAGCGA
Organism: Fusarium heterosporum; assembly: GCA_013396295.1. Classification (NCBI taxonomy): domain Eukaryota; kingdom Fungi; phylum Ascomycota; class Sordariomycetes; order Hypocreales; family Nectriaceae; genus Fusarium; species Fusarium heterosporum. The sequence continues at coordinate 100,135 of JAAGWQ010000063.1, read as the reverse complement.
TGGTCTCCTCATCAGCAGCAATTTCGCTGTTTGTGCCGCCGATTCGTGCCGCTTCCTCCTGCTCGATGACCACCGCCAACTCGCGGAGTATCGGGTGCTCAAAGATGCTCGCGACAGTGGTGACGACTTGTTCCCGACGCGCCAGCGCAACGAGCCTCATAGCCGCGACCGAGTCGCCTCCGAGCTGGAAGAAACTGTCGCTTGCGCCAATGAGGGTCTCTTTAACCCCAAGGATTCTACTCCACAGACTCTGCAGGTGCTTCTCCAGGTCAGTGGAGGGCTTCAGTTTCGTCGCCCTGCGACTGACCCCGGTATCGCCGTACGCGGCCAACTGTCGCTCGTCAATGGATTTGGCAATGTCGCGAAGACGCTGCCGGTCGACTTCGCCCTTGGACGTTCGTGGCATACGAGCTAGGGGCACGTAGACGGTAGGAATCATGTACGACGGGATAGCATCGGCCAAAGATGCGCGAATCTCGGCCAAGTCGAATTGTAGTCGATCGGAGGGCGGCAACGGGTGTATGCCATTAACCACCGGGCCAGGTTTTGTTGTGCCGTTCGTTGTGCCGTTCGTTGTACCGTTCTTCTGATGCCCGTTCGCCAGTGTAGATGAATGACCGTTCGTGCCGTTCGATTGGGGTGTCTCTTTCTCGACCAAGAAGGCCATCACCGTTGGCTTCTTTACCCCCTTGAGCGGTACGACAACTTCAACCGCAACTGATTCATAACCCTTGATCCGCTCCAGCAGTCGAGCCTCAACCTCTGCGCGATGACTGAGAATCTGGATGTGCTCATCCTTGGACCCGATCGATGTGAGTGATCCGTCCGCATTATAGCGTACCAGTTCCCTAGTCTTGTGGTACGTTCCCTGCTTGCCACTCCGGCCTAGCTGGGAAGCCCATTGCGGTTGCCATGGACGATCGGTCGTGGTGGCAGAGGCTTCGACAAAGGTGCTTTCGATGAGAAGCTCACCGATACTGCCTACAGGCTGTAGTCTGTCATGGTCTCGCGGGTCAACCACCCAAAACAACGACGAGCGGCTGATCGGCAGCCAGCCTGGGCTCTGCTCCTGCTCGGTGTCTGAATAGAGTCTTCGATACGCCATGGGACCTCGGCCTTGGACGGTCCCATAGACTTCGAGCATTCTCATCTCCTCGCCCCATTGCTTCATCGCGTCTCGGTTCCTGCTCCAGAGTCCCGTCGTCAGCTCGCTCGAATGAACAACCAAGCTCCTGAGCGACCGTGCATGCTCTGGCAATGCTGTCATGGCACTCAAGCTTGGGTGATCCAAGCAAGCAATGGTCGCTCCTGACCTGCCAATACCGCCAGCTACGTTATCAGCACATTCTTCTTCCGACAGAACACAGATGCAGCCGCCGCTCAGAAGCGTGGCGAATGTGTCGTGGATTCCCTGGGACGATGTGTATGGCACGAAGTGTGCGACTCGAGAGCCCTTGCTTAAGCCAAGGACCTCCCGGTAGGCCTGGCAAGTGGTGATGAGTGCTTCGTGACTCAGAGAGATGATGCCATCAGCCGTTTCCACCTCGTTGTCAGAAGTATTGTATAGCATGAATGCCGTGGTTTCTGATGAGAATTCCGATCGGTGTCCATTTGTGCCGTTTGTCCCATTCCCATTGGTTGATCTCTTCATAAGCTCACCAACGAGCACGGCATCGATCGAGAGAACCTGGCAGTTGAGCTTCTCAAGCATAGTCTCGTATGACCGATCGGTCAAGCATAAAATTGGCTTCACTTGTTCGAGTATGGCGCGACCGCTAGTTGCATCCGACAATTGCTCTGGGGTCAAGGGGACGCAGACGCCGCCAACCTTCAGCACAGCGAGCTGTGACACAATCGCCCAGGCTGATCTCTTAAAGCAGAGCGCCACTTTGGCACCTTCGGTCACACCCCGATGACCGAGGTACGTTGCGAACGTAGTCGAGAGCGCATTTAGCTCGGCATATGTGAGATCCTGGTCTTGATTCCACGATTGTACGGCCAGCGCGTCGGGGTTGATGACAGCTTGCGCCTCGACAAGCTGGTGGATGCGCCTGAGCTTCTCGACTTCCTTCGGGTGAGGGTGGCCATTGGTGTGTGTTTGTTGGTTCCACTGCTGTATCTGACGGATATCTTGGGGACCAGCGCACGCCACATCGCCCACCGATAGATGAGCATGAGCATCATTGGCTAGCATGCTCACAACATGAGAGAAATACCCCAAAAGCATCTCAGCCATGTCACTCGAGACAACAGTCCTGTCGTAGCCCATCTCAACATCCATAGTGCCGTCACCTTCAATGCCACAACTAAGAATCAGCGCATAGGAGCCAAAGTCTTCGGCTATTTGGCCATCTCTGGGCTCCTCGGTTAAGATGGACGGCATCTCATGTGCTTGCTCGTTCGGCAGACGAACCATGAAGAGGTTATTGAGCTTCATCGGGGTCCTGGCAGCATCCGCGTCAGCCTCTTCGTCTCGAAGAAGCATGCGGCGGATGTTCTGCAGACCCGCATGCTCATGAGGTACCATGTCCGCTGATTGCTGCATTATAGCCCACAGGTACTCGTTGACGGTTTGGTGGCGGTCCAGGAGTACGCGGACCGGGACAGTCGTCATGGTCGGGGCGGCCATGTCGGCAATGTTGAGGCCTGGTACGGCGATGTTGCGGCCCGACAGCGTCACTGCAAAAGCGGTATCGTCAGAGGCGGAATACGCTGCCAGTACGACGGCCCAGGCAGCTCGGAGGACAACCGATGAGGGAACGCCGGATCCTTCGGAGCCGGTGGCACGCGACGGCAAGGGCAGAGGCACGACTCTCTGTAACCGAGCGTTGGGTCTTGGTTGATACGTCGTTGATGGCAAAGCCGGAAATGCGGGAGCCCTGACACCTCTGAGCTGCCTAATCCAGAATGCAGAGCTCGCGTCCTGGCCATTGTCGAGGAATATCTGCCGGATGAAGTGCGTGAATGGGACAGGGTCAGGTATACTGCTTCCGTGATACCATTCCTCCAATTGCCGCAGCAGGATTCGCTTGCTCCAGCCGTCGTACAAGGCATGATGAATCGCCCACACGAGGGACTTGGAAGTGGTTCCGGAGTTGATAATAGTGAATCGCAGAAGCGGCTCGCCATATGTCATACCATCGCTGCTGTCCAAACAGCTCTCAACATCCTCCGCCTCCTCCCACTCGATATCCTCCCTGATGACGACCTGCAGAGATGTAGCTCCCGCAGCAATGCCCGGGATGATGCGCGTCCTCAAAATGGGGTTTGCGTTGGAGACGTTTTGCCAGGCTGATTTGAAGCGAGGCAGGTCGATGTTCTCGTGTAGTCGAAAGACGGCACGACCGACGTAGGCTTGGGATTGCCGCATTGTCAACGCCATCAGACCTTCCTGCAAAGGACTGCAGGGATAGATGTCTTCGATGCGATCGATAGGTGTGCGGCAGAGTGCGGCAATCTCCTCAAGTCGCTCATTGCGAGTCTCTCGAGGTTCATCCCAAAGAGTAAAAGGTTCGACATGAAGATCATCTGTGCCGTTATTGTCAGCGGTCTTTACGAGTTGGGCTACTTCAGACAGCCTGGGACTCTGGAACAAGTCCGCCACCGTCAGAGTAAGTCCCTGCTCGTGACAAGCCGTGACTAGACGCATGGCCGCCACGGAGTCGCCACCTAGCTGGAAGAAACTATCGTCAGCGCTAATGGTGGCCGCCTTGATGCCCAGGATGTAGCTCCATATGTCGCGCATCCGGCGCTCCATGTCTGTGTTGAGCTCGTATTGTTCTTTGCGTGCTCCCGTCAGACCGTACATGGCGAGTTCCTCGTCCTCCATGGCCTCGACCACCTTGTGAAGCCTCCTACGGTCTAGCTTGCGGGACATGTTCTCTGGCATCCTTGCCAGCGGAATGTACATTGATGGAATCATGTAGGCAGGGAGGTGCTGCGCCAGCGCAATTGCAGCATCGGCAAAAGCGTTGCGTAGGGTCGCCGATGATGGTAAAGGTGACAACGACGAAGATGCTTGGGTGGCCTGGACTGTCCCCTCGTCTTCTTCGCCATCCACGCGCAGAGCAAAAAATGCCGTAAGCATCAACCTATCAGGATGACGAGGATGCGTCACAAGCTCGACGGCCACGGTCCTGGCGGTGGGAATCTGCTCGTAGAGACGAAACTCGATCTCGGCGACCTCGACGCGCTGACCGCGGACCTTGACCTGCCTGTCTTTGCGACCGATATAGGTCAAGCCTCCGTCCTTATTGTAGCGGACGAGATCACCAGTCTTGTACATGCGGCGACGCACAGATCCGAATCTGGACGCCCACGCCGGATCGCAGATGAAGGAGGCGCGCGTTTTGGCCTCGTCATTCAGATAGCCCCGAGCAACCAACGGCCCCTCGATGAGGAGCTCTCCAATGCTACCCACGGGAGACAGATAGTCGTGGTTGGCGGGGTTAGCGACCCAGAAATGATTACACACCAGGGGTTTGCCAACGTTGGCAGCGTTATTCTTATCAGTGACCCTCTTACTGCAGGACGAGTTGATGGAGCACTCGGAGGGTCCATACGAGTTGTAAATGACGACGTGCTCGGCCCAGAGCTCTACGACGTCAGGTCTCACTGGCTCTCCAGCGAGGATCATAGTGCGAAGAGTCGGGAGCTCACGCGGGTCCAGTAGCACGGCGACGGTGGACGTGAGATTGATAAAGTTGGCTTGGGTGCGGTTGATAGCGTTGCTGAGATCATTCATACGCTCGTGATCTGAAATAACGCATACGCAGCCGCCGAGGAGCAGCGTAGTAAAGATGTCCTGGATGCTTGCGTCGAATGTATAGGCGGCGAATTGGACCACTCTTGAGTGCGGACCCAGGCCAAAGGCCTCACCATGCGCTGTACAGCTGCTGGCTAGAGCTCGGTGCTCCAACATTACACCCTTTGGAACTCCTGTGCTGCCGGAGGTAAAGATCAAGTACGCGACGTTGTCCGGGCTCGCTCTCGGTTGCTGCGCGTGTGATGGGAGGCGGTCCTGACACGAGGCGATCAATTTCGCATCGACAGTGACGGTACGATACCGCGATGATGCGAACGACTCGAAACGAGCGCGGTAGTCGGGCGCCACGAGCACCACACTGGCGTTCACATCTGTGATGATGGCATTGGCTCGGGCGTCGGGGTAGTCTGGGCTCAGAGGCACACAAGCACCGCCGGCCTTGAGAACCGCCAATAAGGCAATGGTGGCAAAGGGAGACTTGTCAAAGCAGAGCGGCACCATGACCTCGGCGCCTACGCCCATCTGGACGAGGTAGTTCGCGAGCCGCGACGCCTCATCATCAAGCTCGTGGTACGTCCAGTCTCGCTCGACGGAGCTAAGAGCCGGAGCGTTCGGTTGTAGCTTGGTTTGATGCTCAACGATGCTGTGGACGCAGTCCTCCACTGCTCGAGGTGTCTTGCTGTTCCATGATTGTACTGTTTGCTGATTGTCCTGGCTGAAAAGGTCAAGTTGTCCTAAAGTACAAGTTGGGGAATCAAGAATAAAGGAAAGGGCGGTGCGGAAAGTCGCAACTACGTTACCTGCCATCCATGGACTCAAGTGCGACGTCCAGTATCCGAGACTCACGCCGAGTGTATCCTCGCTTGCTTCCAGGTTGAGCGATATGTCGTACTATTTGGAAGCTATGTCAGCATATCGAACTGATTATGAATCAACAGGTTTGAGGGCTGGTGTGCTCGGCATACCTCAGTCGGATTATAGCCCTGCTGCAGTCGAACTTGAAGTTCCGAGATGAGACTGGTATCGAGGTCCGGCTTCCGCTGATACGATACAATGGTATTACAAAGGGCTTGTCCTGCCGACTGCTTGCTGCCCTCTGTCTCGCTCAAGGGAAAGTACTCATGCTCGAGAGCTTTGAGCCGACCCTGCTGCAAGTCCTTAACGATGTCTCCGAGGGTGACATTATCACCGTCAAGACGCTGACGACATATTAGGGTATTGAGTAGTGGTCCGACTGCTTCTTTGATGTTATCAAGCACGCCTTGACGACCGGCGGTGGACACGAAGAAGCACACATCCTGCGAGCCCGTGAAGTACTTGAGCACCAGTGCCCATGCCGCCTGGCAAATGGTGGCAAGTGTCACTTTGTAGCGTTCGCAGATGGCTTGGACATATGTGGCATTCAGGGGAATACTGGTGCGCTCTTGCTGTAAATGTCTTTCGGTTCGATCGCCGTCGGCCGGAGGGAAGTAGCATGGTTCGATATCGGCGAGATACTGCTCCCAGTACGATCGTGATACACTGTGGTCAATGCTGTGAAGATATACAATGTAGTCTCCAAAGTGAGGTGCAGGTTGAAACGGAAGGCTGCCTTGGTATGCCAGGCATAAGTCTCTAGCAAGGGCCGGCAGCGATTCTCCGTCAATAATTGCGTGGCTGACGTCGAGCGTGCAGATGATGGCGCCCGAGTCCGTGGTCGAGATGGTGAAACGGTACGGCACTTGGAACGAGCGTATGAGCTCACTCAGGGTTTCGAAGGGCGTTTGCGTTTTATCGCTCTGTGAATGGATGACGTTATCTCGTAGCGAGGAGAACACCACCTGATCAAAGTGGCCGCTGCGTGTCGTGCTATTCATCAGCACGGTCCGCAGGGCTGAGTGACGATCCACGACCTGGTTCCAAGCGGCGTGGATCCTCGCGGCGTCAACATGATGCCCGGTACCAAGAGCTGTCGGCAGCATTTCGAACGAGTACGAGCACGTATACAATTCTGGGTTTCGGATCTGGCTGAACATCATAGCCTCTTGCATAGGCGAGCAAGGATAGACGTCAACGACTGCATCACGCATTGACACAGGTAGGCTCGCCACTGTCTGCAACAGCAGATCACGTCGGTCGGTACTGGTAGGTAAGGCCCGTGTGAGACTCGCTCTTGGGTCTTCGTGTGTTTCGCTCGATAGTACAGAGCGAAGCATGGCTACAGCGCGGGCGAGCCATCGTTGTAGGTCCTCACGCTTGGCGGTCCGGATGTCGTAGTTTAGGCGGAGTTGTAATGACCCTTGTATGAAGCTCGCGTGTATGTCAATCGGTGTCGTCGGATGTGAACTCGTGTTCTTTTTATTGTTGGAATCGTCGACCCGAGTCTCGCGGAAAGTGGTGCTGGCATAGGATCCTTGGGTCGGTCCATCGTAATGGAAATGCACAGCACTGTCGAGACTGTCTGTCGCTTCCAATTCCGTGTTCGAAGTAGAGTTTCGAGAGGCTGCCACTCGAGTAGCAACCTCAGTCAACGGCTCGTCAATATCTTCTACACCAATTCGCAGGCAGCGCAGCCGAGTGAAGTTTCCTAGTGTCCTCGCGAATCGGAAGTCACCCTTGCGCTGATCTTCGCTGGGGAGGTTGTGGGAGATTGCCAGGACGTTCTTGTCGGCAAAAACCGCCTTGAACGAGGCGATCAGCGCCCCGAGGAGGATATCCACGGCATCAACATGGTGAGTTGCTCGGCAGAAGCTGTCGTTCAACAGACCCGCCGTGTTTGACTCAAGTGTCTCGTCAATATGCCCAAATTCCACGGCAGGTTCACAGCTTTGCCAAGCCATGTTATTTGCAGCCTCCTGCTCATCACTCCATACTTGGAACGATGCCGCAGGTTGGAGGGTCAGTGCTTTCCTCTCAAGAATCTGTTCAAGGTCGGCGATGAGAATAGCCCAGGACGCTGCGTCGATAACGAGCGATGGAGCCACCAAGTACAACACTCGACGGCCATCAGGCGTGGTCTCGAAGAATGTCGCTCCAAAGACTGGTCCGTTCGCGTAGTCGATCGACTCATGCAGGGAAGCAATAATCGACTCATACTCGGCAATTTCAAGCGCTCGCTCGACACGGAAGATGTAGCTCTCGGGATTGTAAGGGCTGATTGTTTGTAGCCATTGCTGGGATTCTGATCGGACAAAGCGTGCGCGAAGCATGGCGTGCCGCGAGACAACTGCGCTCAACGCTGCTTCAATCGCCTCATGCGGGACATCAGTGACTAGCTCCAATCGTCGTCCCTGGTGGTACTTGTTCTGAGTCGCTTGGTCTTTGCCTCCTTTGGTCTCGATCTCATTCTCGATAGTCCTCATGAGCAAAGCCTGGGCGGGCGACAGCGCAAAAGGCACATTCTCATGCATAACATTGGCAGTAGTAGCGCCTACGACTACGTCGAGTAGCTCAGACAGAGAGTCAGCCTCAAGAATCTGCTGGATCGAAACATCGCAGCCATGGTCTCGGAAAGCCGATAGAAGCTCAATGGCGGCCATTGAGTCTCCTCCCAGTCGCAGAAAGGACTTCTCCAAGTCAATCTTTTTGGTGGCCACGTTCAGGATCCGGGCGCATATGACGCGCAGGTTCTCTGCGCTCAAGGCCGCCATCGTAATCGGTGGTATTATGCAAACTTGTGCGATATTCAGTGTGTTCTAGGTGGTATTTGTCGTGGTTGGTCGGTCGATTGTTCGATCTGGTGTCAATGATGCTATTCAGAAACGGTTGAATGGCATAGCAATACTTCAATTGACTGTGATTTTGCTAGTATACAGCAAAGGTGCTACAAATCGCGACAGTACTCAAAGAATCGCGATAGCATCATGCAGCTGCATGAATTTTTGCACGTGCTTCAGGGTCCAGCCGCTGAGACAATGCTTAGACGATGCCATTGACAAAAGTCCCAAAAGGGAAGTGAGCTCCCGACAAGGGTAGTAGTGTAATCCCTGCGAAGATATTGCTGACTGCAGCTGTTCCTTCAGGATCGTATCCATTCGTTTTTCCTTCAGGATTGTACGGAGCCTCCATCCGCTTTTCCTTCAGGATCATTTGCATTCGCCTATCCTTCGTGCATTTTCTGGACAGGGGCAATGGGGCGAATGGAACCGTGTGAACGTATAACCCCCGTGGCAGGCATGCTGCTGACTGTTGCTACTGTAATTAACATCGTCAGCGTTTGTCTCCGTTCCCCGCATCCTTCGCGGCCGTCTCTCGCGCATTTCTTGACAGGGGCGTGGCTTCACAAGTGGTTGCCGAATCTCCTAGCGACGAAACTCAGTATCCTGGCATCGCGTCGTTCCACGATCGAAAGACGGCAGTTTCTCACCTTCAACTATTTCCCATCCGAGGTTCGCGAACGTTCATAACGAGATCAGAGATGGCGCAGTCCAACCCTATGCTGATCCAGCCCGCACCGCCAGGCTTCAAACGGCCACCTCTGGTATTGATTCACGACGGAGGAGGTTCAGTCTTCAACTACTTCCTCCTCAAATCACTCGGACGTGCCGTGTACGGCATCTACAATCCTCGGACAGGCGACGGAGAGCAATGGCCGGGCGGCATCACCGAAATGGCTCGCGAGTACTGCCAGATGGTACTCCGGGTCGTGACTGAGGGCGAAATCCTCATTGGAGGATGGTCTTTGGGTGGCATGGTTGCACTTGAGGCAGCGCATATTTTAGCTCTCATGCCGGGCTGTCCGATCAAAGTCAGAGGAGTCGTCATGATCGACACCGACTTCCCACGCAGTCCATCAATCAGCGGAAAGAAGTCAGCTGAGATGCGTGTGGCCAACTCCAAGGCTGCAATGGGCCAGCATGTCAAACCGGAGATACGACAAGCCGTCGAGCGCTCAATGGCGCAAGCGGCCAGGTTGATCGATGAATGGCAACCACCTACATGGACAGCACCGATTGTACCACCGCGAACTGTGCTCATTCGCGGGCGAGAGAAGATAGACGAAAATGACGTCTATCGGGAAAAACGGGCACTGGGCTGGGAGGATTATGAATCGGACATCATGGCGGCGGTACTGGATGTAGACGGCACTCACTACAGCATGTGGGAGAAGCAAAACATCTCTACCGTGGATCTACAACTACAACGCGGCTGTACTCTGCTAGAGCATTCTCCAATGTACTAAGTTACAGATAATAACATCGTATTTCTTATTTAGAGTTTCTTGATCCGCGCGGCAGCCTGCATGACCGCCTCGGAAAACGCATATCTAGCAGCGGCCTTCTCAAGCGCCAGGATGCCTCCAATAGTAGCCCCCTTGGGACTGGCAACACTCTCCCTCAGCATACCAAGATGCTGACCCTCCTCGGCCATCAGCTTCCCCAGCCCAATGAGCACCTGCGCCATCATGGCCGCAGCCTCGGACCTCCTCAAGCCCTCGGAGACGGCTCCATCGAGGATGCCGTCAATGCCGATGGCTAGAAAGGCCGGTGTTGAGCCTACGACGACCGTCGCTGTGTCAAATAGATCGGCTGACACCATGCGAACCTCGCCCACCATTCCCAAGACTTGTGTCGCTCGTTGCGCTAGAGCGGGCGGAATGTTGGCTGGGAAATCCTCCAGCACAGTCATCGACTCGCCTACCGTCGCCGCCAGGCTTGGCATCGCCCGTACGATCCAGCATCGGTCTTTCTCATGTGCTAGAGCAGTTGAGACTGGGTAAATATACTCACTGAGCTGTGCGCATGTCTTGCCCGCCAGCACACTGATGACGAGCTTGCCCTTTACCGCCTCACTAACACCTTTCTCGGAGAGTAACGTCTGCACCTGTCCAGGCTTACACGCCAGCAATATAACGCTGGCTCGCGACATGGCCTCGGTGTTGTCTCCATGAGTTATGTTCAATCTCTTTTCGCGAATGGCTTGCGCGAACCGCGCATCGTTGGACAAGCGCTCGGCCGATCTGTCGCTGCTCACGCAGGCGACAAAGTCATCGAAGTTGATGACTGCCGTATCTGCTGCATCGGTATTGACATTGGCTCTCTGCGTGCGCTTCAGCATACAGGCAAGCATGGAGCTCCCCATAGCACCTATATGTAGAAATCCGGACCGTCAGTCTCTCTCTGTTCATCTGACTGCCGCGTGAATGGTTAATTGTAACTCACCCGCACCAATTACCGCCAGGCTCGTTTGGTCTCGGCCATAATGTTCGCTCATCGTTGCAATTCGGAGTTCTTCCGGTCAAAGTGGCTCAGCGCGGATACGTTAGGGTTTTCCGCGTCGATTTGTAGCAAATGTAATAATTGGTGGAACGATCTAGATGAGTGCATGCAACTCAATCATGAGGCGATTATGACAGCGCTGCGTTTGCAATGCTATACGAACATATGCAGAGACATTTTATTCATGGTTGGCAGGATTCATGGCTTCCACCCCTAGGGATCATACTTACCCTCTTAGGCAGCTTGCTTACCTCCCTAGGGATCTTACTTACCGTCTTAGGCAACCTGCTTACACCTCCTTAGGGAACCAAGACCAGTTTGACCCATGCGACCGGGCATTAAGGACAATCCCTGTAGCTATCAGAACATCAAGAAATAGGTAAGTACCAAGCTTTTATAAAAGTCCCACTGCAGCCAGCATCAGCATAACTAGAGGGAGCCTTTTCCTTCGCGGCATCCATCGTCTCGCTTCACCTCTAAAACACACACACGCACACACATGCACGTAGAAAAATGAACATAGTGCACGGAATGTCTACCAGGTCAAGATCAAGAGTAAACCAGGTCCAGAGCACATGGGCGAACCCGACAGTGCTGATGCCTGCCCAGGAACCATCAACGCCTGGTGTAAGATCATGCCTTGGCGCGGCGACCATGGCTCTCGCGGACACTGATGGGGCTTTCGCTATGCCGTTAGCGGCTGCGCAACCCATGTACGCTATCAATGGTGGTGGTGTATGGCTTCCAGTGACGGCAACGTCAATGTCAGACTGGACATGGGCAAACGCACCTACCAATGTTAGCTCTGCTTCAACGGCGGCAGAGATGATGTGGGGTGGTGACGGTACGGGCCGTGCGTTCGGGTCAAATCATATCAACGACGGTGCCATGCCTGCAGCAACCGTCAGCCAGGCGGACGACCAACATATGTTCACTAATTACACGACGCCAGGGTCAGCCTTACAAACTCTCACACCACCAGCAGACCAATTCGCCGAACAGCAACAGCTACAAAATCCGCCCCAAGCATCGGCGTCAGCATGGCCGCATGACCTGCGCTGCTTTGACCACGGCTGCGATGGCCGGCGCTTCTCATCCATCGGCAACCTGGTGCGCCACCAAAAGGAACAGAACCGGGGCTTATCAGCACGGCGATACGAATGCCCTTACTGCGACCAAACATTTACCCGCTCAACGGCAAGGAATGTCCATCTTAGCCGAGGCCGCTGCGGCGGCGTCAACACCATTCACAACGAAAACAATAACCCCAATCCCAACCCTAACAACGAGTGGCTGAGGGCAACGGCGCCCGTACCGTCTGCAACACCTGCTGTTACCTACAGTGGCTCCAGCGACTCCAGCAGTAGTAGCGTGAGCGGCGATGGCCCGTATAGAGACGGGGAGGTGAAGATGGAGGCAGTGGCAGCCATGACGGCGTACCTATGTCAAGCCACGGGCCACAGATGTCAGTGTTCGCTGTACTACAGGTATTAGTATATGAAATAAATAACCAAAAGTCTGCTACTATTACGTGGTATGCAAAGTATATAAATTACTACCCTAGAGCAGCTTGGAAATACTCCATCGAACTTAGTAGGTGTGTAGCAGTCTCGACTGATTATACTCCCAAGCAGTCATCGGCTCCGTGAACTTGGGCACATCTCCTTCGCCCAGTAAGAACTCAGGCAACGAGCACACAGACGCTTGTCGATCGGGCTTACCAAAGTAGGCAACCGAATAACGATCCGGGGCAATGGCATCGGGATCTTGTTGATTTTTAAGGCACGGCGGCAGAGTGACGCGATGGTTGGCTGATGGCAATAGGCCGTTGGTCCAGCGCTCCAGGCAGTCGCCGACGTTGAGTATCATTATTGATGACGAGAAATCATCATCCGTATCATCGTCTCCAGACGCGGGAGCTTCGACAGGAATGTAGCAGCCGCGATGTTCAAGCTCTTGGCGCTCGACCTCGAGTCCACCTACACTATCCTGGAACAGCAACGTGATCAGACCAAAGTCGGTATGTGGTGAGATACGCATTGTCTTGTTGCCGGCTGCCAGAGAAGCCGCGCGAGTGGCTGGGTAGTGGTTGAGCCGCAGCTCGCTTGGGTTGTCCGTCTTGTCCTTCTGGCATTGATGAGTGAGGCACTGTGGATCAAGGGAAAAGGACAGCGCAATGGCCTCGAGGAGCAGTATGTGCATCGAATGGGACTGCTCATAAAAGTCGGCCATGAACTCGCGGAAGCCCGGCAGATCTGCCTCGGGCACCCAGAGATTCGGAGTGACCATGTCCTGCTCGGACCCGAGATCCAGGGACTCCCTCACATCGTAGACACCCCTCTCACCATCACGTGCCGCATCAAGTTTAGGAAGTTCTGCCAACTTCTCTTTCCCAACAGCGCTCCAGCCCCGGTGAGGGTTTGGACTTGGACCGTGGGCGATCTTGGCCTTGACTGCGGTAGGCAGGGCGAAGAATCTTTGAGCCTAGTAAACCGCGTTATATATCAGAACCTATTGATCCACCCTGTGAATATCTAGGAGCACGTACTTGAGAGAAAAGCTCTCTAATGGTAGCACGGGAGATGTTGTGGCCATGAAGTCTGGCGAATCCATATGTTGCCAACGTCTGGCGAAGATCCTGACAGAAGCGAGCCTTCTCAGCCTCGTTACCTTGAGCAAAGGCTCGAAAATCGAGGAGTGGTATGCCCATGATATATTGCGAGAGAAGGAGCACGAGTGAGCTCTTTGGGTGTTGGAGTAATTGAGATGTTTCACCTTTTGAAACAGTTCACGGCAATGGAGCCATCTAATGCCATTGCGTCTCTGGACAAGGTTCAAATACTTAACGGGCTCATTGTCCTTAATGCCCTTTTCGACATTCTAGTGGGATCCCCCCTACTTCCTCCTAGGAAACGGCATCCATCTAGCCGGTTATTTGCAGCGGCCACCGCTTCGTGAATGGCATGACTTGACGGTTATTTGCGTCGCATCGGGGGTGTGCGTATCAAGAAGATGCCAATGCTGGGAGTAAACGCCACGGACAAGGTGGGCCCGCGAAGGAAACAGGCGAAGGAAAATGGAGAATGGAAAACTAAACACTAAATAGTAGAAGGGTATTAATAGTAAAGACATGCTCACAGCAGGGCTCTGCGATTCATGATCAAATAACCGTGACTGAAGTTTTTCATAGGGACATTGCTGCCAATAGGGCTCAACTTTCGTACACTCCATTTGCTAGGTTGTTCAAGCTACTTAGTCTTTTGATCAAACGTCATAACGGCTCAGAACTCGGTAAAGAAGTCGTTATCATGGTATTTACTGCTTCCCCGTCGACGCCGCCGTTGCCCTTTGAGCCACCTCGGGGACTCACGCTTGACGAGTTCCTATTCTCCGAAAAGTATGCAGAGCTGCGCGTCCGCAGGTCGAGCGAGGCATTGGTATGCGGTCTATCTGGCAGGGTCTATTCGACCGACGACCTAGAGGAAAATGCCAGCTTGATGGCGCGTGCGCTCGCGCAAGAGCTTGGATGGCAACAGGCACAGGACCAAGAGAGTGGCAAGCATGAGGCGAGAGTGGTGGCCTTGTATAGTGCCAACGCGATGGACTTTCTCGTTGTGACCCTCGCGCTCCACCGACTCGGCGCCGCCGCTCTCCTGATTCATCCGACCAGCACAGCCGCCGAGTTCAAGCAGCACCTTCTTAAGGTGCGCGCCGACGCGGTCTTCACTTGCTCTCCTCTGCTCGCGGAATGTCTCACGGCATGCGACGGCGAGGTCCCTAAGGCCCGGACATACATTCTCGACCTCCCAGGCACGCCAGTAGACCAGTCATACAAATCATCATCGCAGCTCTTAGAGATAGGCAGGCAAGCTCCCGAGCTACCCCCGCGCGGACCCGCGTCTCCCAACTCAGCAGCCTTCTACTTCGCTTCGAGCGGGACCTCGGGACTCCAGAAGCTCGTCAAGGTGTCGCACTATAACGTCATCAGCAACGTTCTGCAGTCGTGCGCTTTCGAGAACCGCAAGGCTACGGGCGAGAAGCTCGACCGGATGCTGGGCCTGTTGCCGCTCAGCCATGCCTTCGCCCTCGTTGTGGCCTGCGTGATGCTCTACCGCGGCGACACGATCGTACTGCTGCCCAAATTCGACATGCAGCAGATGCTCAAGAGCGTGCAGGTCCATCGCATCAACCGGCTATACCTGGTACCGCCGGTCGTGGCGGCGCTGGTCAAGAACCCTTTCCTGCTGAAAATGTTTGATCTGAGCACTGTTGAGAACGTCGTCCTGGGTGCCGCGCTCCTTGATGGCCGCATCGCGGACCAAATGCGAGCGCTGTGTCCCCATTGGGCGCTATTGCAAGGATACGGCGTGACCGAGTCCGCCGTGGTGATAGCGTGCTCCAAGTCCAGCGACCTCCTGCTCGGGGTCGGGTCCTCAGGGACCTTGCTGCCGGGCATAGAGGCCCGTCTCGAGGCTGCCGACGGCCAGGAGGTCACGGACTTTGACGCCGTCGGGGAGCTGTGCATCCGGTCACCGAGCGTGGTTGAGGGCTATGTCGACGACGACGCAGCCAACCAAGCTACCTTTACCGCCGATGGATGGCTACGCACAGGAGACATGGCGGTATTCCGACAGAGTCCTGCGACCGGCGACGCTCATCTATGTATTGTGGATAGGATGAAGGACTTGATCAAAGTCAACGGCTTGCAAGTCTCACCCGCTGCAATCGAGGCCGAGCTACTTTCGCATCCAGCCGTAGCACAAGCCGCCGTTATCCGGGTCACCGATGACGCGTCGGGTGAGTTGCCACGCGCCATCATCGTCTTACAGCCGGAAGCTCTCCAAGGCCTGGAAGAAGCAGGCGAGGACAGGGAGGAAGCGCTCAAGGACAGCATTGCCCAGGTCATTGAGGAGAGAATGAGTACATCGCATTGGCTGAAAGGTGGTATCGTGTTTGTGGAGAGTATTCCGGTCAGTCCCGCCGGCAAGGTGCTGAAAAAGGTGTTGCGTGAGCAGTATGGCACCCGATGAGTCTCGAAAAAGGCTATCGCGTCACAATGTGTGCACTTTGTTTAGGTAGAATTGGAGATGGAACTTGAAGTTAAATTTTATTATCTTTTCTCGTGATGTAGACAGAGGACTGACTATTGAAGGTGGCCGTGTTACTGCCATGCACCATAGAACACGCCATATACTTCTAAAACCGAAGTGGATAGACCGCGGGACTTGTCAACAATTAACCGCCACAGTTTCTTGCTTGGCCCGGTTGCTGGAAAGCCTCATCAGTAAGAAAGTCTGGAAACTCTCTAGCAGCTAGGATCCAACATTATCGGCCAGAACTACGCGGTGAATTGGAAAGAGTCGGATTCACAGGCTGTGTGTTTTGGCTAACGGGCTGTGTGCCTCCAAGCTCTTGTCTAGGGTAAACACCATAGGTACAAATCCCCACCTATGACAATACTAATTGGATATATAAACTTGTCTATTTTTATTATTTAATGACGAAGATTCTGTATACCTATTTACATTCTTTATGTTGGCGCAGTAGTAACTTTATTAACTATGTATTCCATTTTGTATTTATTGCAGCTGGGTGGAGCACAGAAGGATCGTGTAAAACAGAACGACCATGTTGGACGGTGGAAGCAGCAGCAGACAAAAATCGCCCTGCATCCGAATGCCTGAGTCGATAAAAATTGGACAAACCTTATTTTATCTTAATTGCTATGACGCCTCAATACCAAAAGCTTATAATTAAAACCATACATATAGAAGAGTTGTTACCACATAATTAAGATACGTAACCGGCAAAGGGGAGAGCATGCCATACGATCCTGTTCTCTTACGCTAACAAACGTAAACCTAGGTAACAAGCACCCTATCTTGGTGCAGTCGACAGTCTATAAAGCTCAGAAAAGATAGAGTCCTCCCGACTCAGCAGCGCCGCAGGGTTATCCAGCTCAACCACACTACCATTATCGATCACGGCGATCAAGTCGTGGTCTAGTATCGTCTGGATCTTATGGGCGATAGAAATGGTCGTGCAGTGCGGGAGAGCCTCGCGCAGCAGACGCTGCATCAGTTCATCCGTCTCCTGATCCACACTATGAAGTAAAGTGGTTCGTCAGCCAATTATGCATACGAACACTTGTACAATTAATTGGAGGGGAATCGCTTACTAGCTGGTCGACTCGTCCATGATGAGAATCCTGCCGTCTGTGCGAAGCGTGGCTTGCGCGAGACAGAACAGTTGTCGCTGTCCATGGGAGAAAGACGCATCCGTTAATTCCGTGCTCAGTCCGTCGGGCAACCTGGAGGCGTTCCAAAGTCGGAACTTGGTCAGTGTCGTGATGAGCTGCTCGTCAGTATATGTGGCGCCGGGATCCAGGTTCGACCGCACCGTGCCGTGCGCGAGGAATGGCTCCTGCGGCAGAGTGATGAGCCGCTGTCGTAGCTCGTTGCGAGGGATTGTGCTAATGTCGACGCCGTCTATCCATATCGTTCCTGCGCTCGTGTTAATCAGGCGAAGGAGCGCTGACACGATAGAGCTTTTTCCGCTGTAAAGAGCCTGCGTCAGTCATTCATCTCCTCATCGATCATGATATGCTCTCCCGCAATTGAAAATCTCCAATCTCAAGTAGGGGTTTAAGGCGACGAACCTTCCTGTTCTACCACAAATACCCAGGCGCTGTCCTGGGAAGACCTGAAATGATATACCCTTCAACACCGGTGGCAAATCAGACTTATACGAGGCTTCCACGGCCTCAAAGACAATGTGGCCTGCACTCGGCCAATCTGGCGGTGGAGTTTCCTTCTCAGCCGGCAGATGCTCCAAGGCTGTCGTGTTCTCGAGGTGTTGAATCCTGGCGACGGCACCCATGGCCAACTCCAGCGCGGTCCACGTCGATATGAAGCTCTTCACATTCTGGCCGAAGCCCACGATGCCAAACAGCGCCAGGCCTGTAAGGCCGCTGCTATACATGTTTGTGTTGACGGCGATAGAGACCACGATGATGGCCACGCCGGCATTAAGCAGATCCAACACGAGGTTCAGCCATTGCTGCGCAAACGCAAGGCCGTAAAAGGGCTTCTGACATTCCTCCAGCGCCTGGTTGGCCCGCGAAATGTACTGCTCCGCCCACCCGAAAGCCCGGATCGTTGGCCCGCCGCTGATGAAGTCGAGGAAGTGGGAGAGGATGGGTCCGCGCGACTCGATGTCCAGGATCCGGAGTCGCCGGGAGGTGCGCAGGTAGAAGCGCTGTACGAGCAGGATAGCGACGAAGATGAATGGCATGATGATGCCTGTGTAATGAGACCCGATGATGATGATGACGAACTGGACGATGCACGAGATGAGCGATATGGTGGTACTGATCAGTGCCAGTGGTAGCTCCGTGTCAATAAGCTGTAGATCTTGACTGAACCTGTTGCAGGTCTCACCTATGTCGACCACGTCGAAAAACGACATGGGTGCGCTGTCAATTGCGGTTGTATATCAGCATTTCTCGCTTATCTACTGTCGTGTGTTACATGTACTTACTTGAGGACCGTCTCTAACAAAGTGGAGTGGAACTTCCGAGCCGACCTGGGTACGATCTTGAACATGTAGTACGAGCTGGCACAGAGAAAAGCCAGCACAGCCACCAGTCCCATGGACGCATATATCGCAAGGTAGAACGCGAGACGTTCGTTTCCTCGTGTGATGGTCTCACTTGTCCACCACTGAATCCACACACCTGACGAAGGGAGGAAGTCATCCTTTGTTAGCCGACGTTCAACTCACATGGCTCGATTAGGACTATGATCATAATAACTTACTTGGAAAAGCGACTCCTAACACGAATACCACACACATAACGGCGAAGACGGCCCAGCGTGGCCAACCAATCACTTTGGCATAATACATGTAGACGGCCTTGTCGCTGGGTTTGTATAGCTCGTCAGATTGGATAGCTTTCGTGATGGTAGTGGGAATTGGTGGCTGCACCGCGCCGTCTGCAGGTGGATCGATCCCAGCGATCTCGCCATCTCCATCCTCCTTGGAGTTCGTCGTAGCCACATCTCGAACTTGCGCTTGAACGCCGTCGCTTGCCCTGAAGTCGTCGTAGGTGCCTTGCCACGCAACAATGCCCTCGGTACTAAGAACGACAATGTGGTCGGCACTGGATAAGTTGTTGATCGAGTTAGTTGCCATGACCACCGTCGTCTCCTGTTGCGCCAGGAGACCCGTTGGTCCAAACACGCTACTCCAAACCTGCTGTTCGGTCGTCGCGTCCAGCCCGCTGCATACATCGTCCAGAACGGCGATGCGCTTTCGCGAGTACACGAGCCTCGCGAGAGCGATGCGAGCCTTCTGGCCACCACTTAGTGTCGTACCGTTGCTGCCAACCATGGCCTCGTCCGCTCGGGCCAGCTGCCGGAAGTCCTGGTCCAGCCCACAGGCGCGAACGACTGTGGCGTACCATGTCGCCTCAAAGGCGCACATGCCGATGATGTTCTCCCTGGCGGTTGCGTTGGTGAGCCATGGTGTCTGACTGCAGTAGCCAAGCTCATCTCGGTTTAAATTGATGGTGCCGGTAGCATGCGGCACCTCGCCGAGCATGGCGTTGAGCAATGTCGTCTTGCCACAGCCGACGGGTCCGATGATCATCGTCAGCTTTGAGTTTGGCAGGGACAGACTGATGTCAGATATAATTGGCGGCAGGTCAGCGCTCCAGGTGGCCGTCACGTTAGACATCATGATTGCGGCATTGCTGGGCTTCCGCCCCTTATGAGTATATGTGTTCTCTTCGCTAACATCCAGAAGAGAGTCTGGCTCCGTCTGAATAATCTCATTGTCAACGTCGCTGACGCCCGGATAAGTAAAACTACGGCGACGTTTCTCGTTGCCGGACCAATATTTCTCATACTCGTCGCTGCTCGTTTCTGTACTCATATGTGCTTGCATACGCTCTAAACTTCCCCAGGCCGTCACCACTGCGAGCATGCAATTGATGCAGGAAGAAATTGCGGAACTGAGAAGAGAAAAGGCCGTCAATGAGGTGAATGCCACTGTAGCCGTGAGCGGCACAGTGTCGCGGACCATAGACAGAATGCTGTAGGTGCCAAAGGCAAAGACCGGGGCCATGATGGATGATGAGTAAGTGAATGTAAACACGCCGATGAGTAGCTTACGAAACGACTGCGATTGTGCGATTTCGCGATCTCGTAGATGAGACACACGCTCGCGGACCGGTCCAGTCTTGCCAGTCAGCTTGACGCCTTTGATGGATGTAATGGCGTTGATAGTCGTCGTGACGCGATCGTTGATTGACTCGAACCAAACTGCTTGTCGCCCACTGGCTGTGGCCGTGAGCGCGAGTGTCGCGCCAATGCAGAGAAGCATGACAAGAATTCCAGCAACGGAAGAGACGTGTAGCTGCTTTACGAGTAGCCACGTGAACACAGCCATCTCTATGGGGTTTGCCCAAAGCTCATGTGCGACTGCGAAACCGTGCACAACCTTTTCCATGTCCGCGCTGATGAGTGTCGCCACACCTTTGTCGGTCGATGAAGATGCCGTCTTGCATATTGTGCGACGGTAGAGCAGTGCCGTCAGAGAGCCTCTCAGGGCTGTCATGAGACGGGCAACATTCGATTGGTAAATGACTCCAACAACCTACGTCAGACGATACGGAGCCAAAGTCAGCAGCCAGAGCTTCTATACAACGTTCTACAACCCTGTGTGTCCGGATCTACTTACAGCGATACCCAGATACACCAGCGCATAAGCGATGCTGAGTCCTGCACCCTGCCCTTGGCCAACTGGCCGCTCAGAACTGGAGAGGTATGAAGTTACGGCACTGACTAATAAAGGTTGGGCCAGGTTGAGCCCCAGCAGCAGGCATCGCGCCACAAAACCAATCAATAGCAACGATACGCGTCCCTTTAATATGAACTTGACAAGCTGCTTTAGGCTTTGTATGATGGCTATAAGTGTAAAAGATAGAGTGATAGTAAGCATACACCATAAGACCAATACTCGAAGAGCTTATCGTACCTGGATCCTCCTGCATCTGCGACATCAAGTCTTTGGGCTGGAATCTAAGCTCTCGATCTACAGGAAAGAGGTCACCAAGAACCAGCGGCTTCTTGAAACCTATTAAGAACAGCCTATTCAGCCACCAGAGAAACGCGCGGTTGATGATCCCAGCAGTCTCCTCAGATGTGAAGTCGTGTCTCGCCTTGATCAATGATTCACGCTTCTCCTTCACCTCCAGGGCAAAGAGCCAAGCCTTTAGAACCAGGCGCGTGGTAAAAATGGCAGCGACGACCGAATCGTCGAGAAACCATAGCGTGCGTGCTCTAAGGATGTCCAGAAGGATGGAGACGAGGGGATATAGTGTCAAGATGGCTGATGGATGCGGCGATCGCACATGTTCGGAGGCTGCCAGCCAAAGAAACGCCAGAGAACTGACGATGCCAACGGCAGATACTGCCGTGGAAGCAGATGTCGCCCACACAGATGGCGAGAGGGCGATGACCAACGTCAAAGTAAGATCCAATGCCACATGGAGGGCCCATGATGCCTAGAAAACGGACCTTTAGCATCCAGGAGCTGTCGACGGGATCAACAAAAGTTGACATAGTCGATACATACCGTTTTGAGATAGAAGTGCAAGTTTCGGGGAAGCAGCTTTTCCCTTCTCCGCAGTGCCAGCAGTCGGAACGAACCTAGCAGCAGCGCTATCAGCATGGGCAGAAGGCCCAGAATTGTCTCTTCGAAAAGAAGGGTGAAGTCGAAGACGCCTTCACAACCTGCGGCCAAAGGACCAAACGAACGTATCGTGGTCTTTCGACATGCTTCGTCCATGTTAACAAGCTTGTGTTCTCACGAATGATGAATACATGGATGTTGTCGTTGGCCACTTCTTCTCGAACGAATAATAATCGCTTTAGAGACAGTATTCACAAAGTGCCACACGAGAATCGAATTGCGAGATTTTGAATAGGAGTACGTACTGCCGAAAAAGGAGTCAGCCAAGAACTCTACACACACGCCCCCCAAGGTGTCAGGAACCAGGGGTCCATGCAGGAATAAGCACTATGTGGCCCGCGAAGGAAAGCTAGTGGCTTGAAGGATAGATCCCGGTCAGCACAATGGTTCCATTCATAGAACTATGCGGGGCCTTTTTCGTACAGTCAGCCCGGGTTCGATCCTGTTGAACCCGCTGTGCTAAAAATGATGGTCTCCACTAATTAGTACCTTATGGGTTGTCTCACTTGATGCCTCTAGGGTAATATACCCCCCTCGTTTCAATATTTTTAGACTGAAGCTAGGAAAAAAAAAGGTTATTAATTTTTTATATATAATTTATATATATATTTAAGTTAAAACTAGTACTTAATAAAGAGAGGTAAGTCTTACTACTAGTTTGTATAAAAAATACTAGGAAAATTAATCCTCTTAAGTAAATATTTAGGCTCACTAACTCTAGCCCTTAACCCTTGATGATACACCTTGTTTAATAGTTTGAAAGGCTCGATTAGACTCCTGAGGTCGTACAAGTTAGTAAAGCATAGTGGTAGTGAGCATGACACAAGGTGAGGTCAGATCTAATTGATCCTTCGCGGCTAACCGCAGCGTCAGGGGAGTAAGGATGATACTACCTTGTTAGGCGTATTAAGAGATATAACCTGATATAGCACCCCGGACTAGCTCCATTGGTCCCGTATAGCCTTTTGCCTGATCCTGTTCATGGTCAGCCAGGCCTATTCTCGGCACCGGCTTTCCTACCTCACCGATTAGACGGCGCGAAGGAACACGGGCGTTAAGCAAGGATCTTTCCGGTAGACCCCCTTCCAAAAGTCACCTCATATGTTTTCCGGGTCGACTCTTGGTGGGATGATGGTGGAAGTGTCGGGAAAGCCGTCGCAACCACATGCGCGCTGAGATGGTTATGTGGACCAGGGCCAGGGCACACACGATATGTATTGCAGGCGCGCTAGTATCTATGATTGTATAGAAAGATCAGAGACAGTGAAGTATTAATGCTAGGAATTTCTAGAGACTGCAGTGTGTGAGCCATTTAGCACTACTTCGTCCTAACTCATCTTAATTTCATCCTCTGACAGCGGACAACGACTCTGTTCAAGAGCGCACCATGTCTCAATCACCGCTTAGCATGAGTTCAGAGGAGCCCACCTCCACTGACGACGCACAGCTGCCACAAGTCAAGCTGGCAGGGTTGATCAAGGGCGATCCCGAGACACGGCGTGCACTGCTTGCTGCATGCGAGAAGAATGGATTCTTCCATCTTGATATTGTTGGCGGCGATGACCAGTTCCTGCAGACGTGGGACAAGCTGCTCGAGGTCATGGCTGAGTACTTCCACCAGCCGCAGGAGGTCAAGATGCTGGACGATCGGCAAAGCGATACACACGGATACGAGCCCATGGCGACATCGGCAGGAGCCGCGCCGGGGCTTCCAGATTACTACGAGTCGCTGAAGGTATCGCGGGATGAGCTCCGACAGAACAGCCCTAAAGTGGCCAGTATCGTCAAAACCCAGCGGGAGATCTTCGAGACTTACATTGCCTCCGCGCACGCCGTGGTCTCGACAGTACTGCGCGAGCTATCCGTGGCCCTAGGTGATCAGTATCCTCTCGCAGAGGCCCATTCAGACGACCGGCCATCGCGCAGCACGCTGTCTGTTTTCCGGTATCCAAAGCAGGACGAGGACGTCGAGTTGAGCGGCCTGGGCCATAACAAGCACACGGACCTGGGCACGCTGACGCTGCTGATGTGTCGGCAATGGGGCTTGCAGGTGCTCACGGAGGATAAGGGCTGGCAATTCGTCGCGCCCAGGCCGGGTTGCGCCGTCGTCAACGTGGGCGACTCGCTGCGCTTTCTTTCGGGGTTACGGCTGAGGTCTGTCGTGCACCGCGTCGTGCCGCGCAATGCTGCCCACCGCCAGGACGAGGACCGGTACAGCGTCGCGTACTTTCTGCGCCCAGCCGACGATGTCACGTATCGCGATGTCAACGGGCGCACCGTCTCGGCCTGGGACTGGCACAACGACAAGTTTGACATGTTCCGCCAGCCTCACGATATACAGGAGTCTAATGCTGTCGCTACTGGGGGCATGGAGCGTGCGGACACACTTATCTTTTGATCCAGCTAGGGAGTATGTAGACAGGTCAATCCGTTTGATTAGTTTTGGAGTATTACATAAGAGCAGGTTAGGTATCGTTCCACAGCGCTGGTAACAATCGAGAGCGTTAACTCATTCATTTCATCAAAATGACACAATAATCTTTTGTATCATCTTATCTATTTATATAGCCAGAATCATGGTCCAGACTTTTGAAATGGCTGGATTGGTACCAGCCCTAACCCTAATCCAAATTAGCTGGTGGAGGTTTTCTACAGCTACATATTCTGGTCATGACTTAATACATAAGTGCCGCTGAGTGAGCACAGGATAAGATGCAGGACGGGAACAACCATCCAAGCGATATTCGAAGAGCGTCGAAGCTTCTGCATGTACGGGATCCAGTCTTGACTCTCACGACTGTTACTTCTTACATCTGTAACTATCCATTCAGGTGCACGATGGGACATTTGGAAACCACGTTTAAGACCTAGAGCGCATGCTTCAGGAAGGCCGCGCGCGCATAATACTTCCGTGTCGATGTTGCCCTGCACACCGTAGCGATTTTGGAACCTTTCAGGCCCGGATTACATCCGCGCGCAGGGACAGAACGGCTGGGCGAGCTAATGTCGCCGTCAGAACAAGATGCTTATGTGAGCTAAGAACGGTAGACCGCCGTCCCTAAACATGCGAGTGAACTTTGCGAGAACTACTCCGTATCCAGAGCTATTTTCTTTTTGGTTCCAGTCCGACCCGAAGGGTGCTGAGACAAGCTTTCGAAGGATCTCTGGTGCGGTGGTGCGGGGCGAAGGAGAAGGATCGTGGGGGTGAAGGAGAAGGATCTCTTGTGTGGGGTGAAGGAAAAGGATCACGGCTAGCTTACCGGGCGTCCCGCTTTGGCCCTGTTCGCATCTTGTGGAGCTGTTCTCCTGGGGGCGTGAGATGAGGGGCTCCAGGCGCAGGGTCCGCAAGGGTCCAAGTAATTCACATGTTTTCTACTCAGCCTGAAAGATCCAAATCGAATAGCCCTATACCGGCTAACGTCTTACGCAGTACCATTCATATATACAAGAGTTCCGTGGGCCTCAGTATGCAGAGACTACAAGTTTTATACTCATTTTGGTACCACTCTTACGAATGGGCCGAAAAGTCTACGCTCTATCATCATCTCATTAGCATCGAGGGCTCCCATTTTTGTCCTGCGACGAGCTGTTAGGTAACCAAACAAACCATGGATACCACCGTACCAACAAGCGCAGCAGAGCCCGTCGCCATCTGTGGCATGGCTCTGCGGCTGCCCGGCGGGATCAATACGCCCTCACAATTCTGGGACTTCATCGTGTCCAAGCAAGACGCACAAGGTCCCATCCCCGAGTCTCGATTTAATGCGTCCACATACTATTCCAAGGCCGGCAAGCCAGGCTTCGTCAGGACGGACCGTGGCTACTTCCTCGACGAGTCAGTAGACCTGGGGGCCTTGGATACCACACTTTTCACTATGCCCAAGAACGAAGTCGAGCGCGCAGATCCCCAACAACGACTTCTCCTCGAATTGACGCGTGAATGTCTCGAGAGTGCAGGTGAAGTCAATTACCGAGGAAAGCCCATTGGAACATACGTAGGCTCTTTTGGTGAAGATTGGCTCAACTTAATGGGCAAGGACACACAAGTTCCTGGGCTTTACAAGGTGTCCGGAGCGGGGGACTTTTTGCTCTCCAACCGTATCTCGTACGAGTACGATCTCCGTGGCCCGAGTATGACCATTCGGACTGGATGCTCGGCCGCCCTGATCGGACTGCACCAGGCTTGTCTAGCCATCCGGTCCGGTGATTGCGACTCTGCTATTGTCGGCGGGTCTAATCTGCTCATAGCACCAGGCCTGACTGCCGACCTGTCAGAACAGAGAGTGCTCTCACCAAATGGTTCATGCAGATCGTTCGATGCCGATGCGGACGGTTATGCCCGTGGCGACGCCGTCAATGTCGTGTACCTCAAGCGCCTGAGCACCGCCATCCGTGATGGTAACCCCATCAGGGCTGTCATCCGGGGAACATTCAGCAACGCGGACGGCAAGAAAGCCGGACTCACATTGCCCAGCTACGAGGGTCACGAAGCACTCATCCGACGAACATATGAGATCGCGGGCATCAGCGATGTAAGTGCCACAGCCTTTGTCGAATGCCATGGGACAGGAACACCAATAGGCGACCCGATCGAAACGAGAGCCGTCGCGAGTGTGTTTGGCGGCGAGAAGGGTGTCTACATCGGATCCGTCAAACCAAATGTTGGCCACTCCGAGGGTGCGTCTGGCTTGACAGCGCTGATCAAGATGGTTTTGGCGCTGGAACATCGCGTTATCCCCCCAAACATCAAGTTCGACAAGCCGAATCCCAAGATCCCCTTCGCAGAGAAGAACTTGGTCGTGCCTGTTGAGCCCATGCCCTGGCCGAGCGACCGAATGGAGCGCATATCTGTCAACTCATTCGGTATCGGTGGCGCCAACGCACACGTCGTAGTTGATTCCTTTCGATCCTTCACCGGCACCGTCAACCAGAACGGCGAGCCGGCGCGCAGCATTGCTGGCGATCCCCAGCTTGTGGTGTTTTCCGCCAACACTGCGGATTCGCTAAGAAGACAGGTGGTCAACAACACCAGATACATTGAACAAAATAGCAACCGCGTGCCAGAAGTTGCATACACATTGGGGGCGCGACGAGATCACCTGCCTCACCGTGCCTTCTCAGTGCTGCATGGGGGAGCGACAACCACAAGCCCGTTCGCCAAGACGCCCGGCGACACTCCTCCTCGGGTAGTGTTCACTTTCACTGGCCAAGGTGCACAATGGCCGCGCATGGGAGCAGAGCTTCTTGCCTCAAATGCCTACTCTACCTTTGCGAAGAGCATCAAACGCATGGACAAGGCTTTGAGCCTCTTGTCCGGCGGACCCTCGTGGTCTATTGTCGACGAGCTGTCGAAAGCGCCGGAAGAGAGCAACGTGAACCAGGCCGCGTACTCGCAGCCATTGTGTACGGCCGTGCAGATAGCGCTGGTGGACATGTTGGCCGAGTATAACGTCCAGCCATACGCAGTCGTTGGTCATTCGTCCGGCGAGCTGGCCGCAGCCTACGCGGCAGGGAGACTGACTAGTCAAGAAGCCATCATTGCTGCGTACTACCGCGGCGTGGTCTCGGAGTCTGTCCAGAGAAAAGGTGCGATGGCGGCGCTCGGCCTGTCGCGTGAGAAGATCGAGCCTCTATTGCTAGACGGGGCTGTCATCGCCTGCGAGAACTCGCCGTCGAACGTGACCATTTCGGGTGATCGGGATCGTGTGGACGACGTGCTGGCCAGGATAAAGACAGAGGATCCCGCTGCATTTGCCAGAGTGCTGAAGGTCGACAAGGCGTATCATTCTTACCATATGGAGGAGGTGGGTGAAACGTACGAGTCGCTGATTGCGCCGCACTTGGGGGTAAAGATGAATGGCTCTGCTCTTACGAACGGCCATAAAACCAATGGTATGAACAGTACCAATGGAAGCAAGGAAATCAATGGGACCAAACAACACCACCTCGGACAAGATGATGGCGTTCAAGTTCTTATGGCATCCAGTGTCACTGGTAAGCCGCTGCCAATGTCCGACAAGACAGATGCGAAGTACTGGCGCACCAACCTTGAGTCGCCCGTCTTGTTTCGCAAGGCTGTTGAGAGCATCGTCGGTCATGCAGGCAAGGATAAGGAGGTTGACGGTCCGCTCGTCTTCCTTGAGCTGGGTCCCCATTCAGCACTCGCAGGTCCTTTACGTCAGACACTAGCCCAGACGCCCATCAGCAGCTCGCCTTACACAAGCTGTCTGGTCCGCAGCAAGCACGCAACTGAGACGTTCCTCACATCACTGGGCTTCCTCTGGCAACAAAACCACCCCATCAACTTCGACAAGCTACTCAACCCGTCAGGATCGCTTCGAGTCGTCCCTGACTTGCCGACGTACCCATGGCAGCACGATCACTCGTACTTACTCAAGTCGCGCCTCATGGACAGGTGGAAGTCCCCGGCCGCCAAGAAGCACGAGCTGCTCGGCGTACGAGTGGCAGAGAGCACCGACACTGAGCCGCTCTGGCGAAACGTGCTTCACCTGTCCAGCGTGCCGTGGCTGCGGGACCACAAGGTCAAAGGCGACATCATCTTCCCTTGTGCGGGCTACGTCGGCATGGCAGGCGAAGCTGTGCGGCAGATGGCGGCTGCAGGCGTCGACGATGCCGAGTTTGCAGGCTTTAGCGTTCGAGGAGTCGTCATTGATGCTGCGATGCTTCTACATGAGAACAAGTCCACTGAGGTTCTCACAACGCTGAGCAGACATCGACTCACAGATACACTGGACAGTGAGAAGTGGGAGTTTGTCATCAGTTCGCATAATGGTGCAGCGTGGACTAAACACTGTACCGGGCAGGTTTCCGCCATCTCTCGACGGCCATCGAGTGGCGATGTTGCCGTCTTGCCAGAAAAACTGCCCCGGCATGTACATGCCTCCAGGTGGTATATGGATATGGACCGCGTAGGTGGCAACTACGGCCATTTCTTCCAGGGGTTGACTGATATCACCGCCGCTACAACGGATAACAGAGCGCTGGCAACGGCTATCCAGACAACGTGGGACGAGGAGGAGTTTTACGCCGTGCATCCCACTCAGATCGACTCGTTCTTGCAGCTGGTGCAAGCGGCGGCCGTCCGAGGCGTGGGTCACACATTGCGGACGATGGTGGTGCCCACGTACATTGAGCAGATGGACGTGTTTGCCTCGACCTCTGATCCGGGAGCATCGTCGCCGCTGGTGCAGGCCGTGAAATCCACAACAACTCCCCATGGGTCCGTCACTGGTGGTGGTACAGGCCATTTCCCGACGGGACAACTTGGCCTCGATGTCCGGGGCATCAAGATGAGTCCTCTGGCTGGCGATGTTACGGAAGAAACCCCAAACCCGCATGCCGCAGCGCGCACACACTGGCGTGAGGACATCGACTTTGCCAGCATGGCTTCCATGGTCCTTCCCAACGAGGATCAGATGGCCTACACAGACGACCTGCGCGAATTGACATCGCTGTGCATCCGCGAGTCCCTTCGAGTGCTTAATAGCCAAGAGCGGTCGGTCGATCCACCCGGTCAGCATCTGCAAAGATTCTTGCAATGGATGCAAGCCCAGCCAGTAGCGTCAGCAGAGATGCAGAACGGCCATGGCACGGATCGTATGGGTGCCTTGTTCACCAGGCTGCTCGGAACAGACCTAGACTGCTTCGCCGTGGCGCTGAAGCAGGTTCTGGACAACATCCTCCCGCTCCTCCGCGGTGAAGTTGAACCACTCGAAGTACTCATGCAGGATAACATCCTCAGCGGCGTCTACAAAGCCTTGAACTGGAGCAAACGCCCGGCCATATTCCAGGTCCTCGCCCATTCTAACCCACACATGCGCATCCTGGAGATCGGCGCCGGCACAGGCGGGACTACGGAGATCGTCCTCAACGCCATCCACAACTCCGCGGCCCAGCACAGGACATACGCAAGTTATACCTACACGGACATCTCCGCAGGATTCTTCCAGACAGCCGGAGAGCGCTTTGAAAAGCACGCTTCCACCATGGACTTTCGCGTACTGGACATCACTCGTGACCCGATCGAGCAAGGATTCGAACCGCACAGCTTCGACCTCATCATCGCTTCGAACGTCCTCCACGCTACACCCTCTTTGAGTTCCACGCTTCGTAACGTCCATACGCTCCTATCCAAAGAGGGCCGACTTTATCTCGAAGAGTTGACCACAGAGACAAAAGCATGGAACTACATCATGGGCATCCTACCCGGATGGTGGCTTGGCGAGGCAGAAGGACGCGTCGATGAACCGTACGTCACCCCCGAGCGATGGGACAAGGAACTGAAGATCGCTGGCTTCGAAGGCGTAGATGACTACGTACTCGATTGCCCAGCTGGAAAACACAGTAATGCGTTCATGCTGGCGCGGCCTGCCCATGTGGACACTGGTAGGAAGAAGACCGTGACGATTGTCCTTGACGAGGCGTCGAGGGAGCTGGCCGAGACCATCCTGCAAGAATACCTCGTTTCGCAAAACTACGAGGTGACACTGCATGAATTCGACGACAAGGCCGGGTTTCCCTCGATGCAAGGCGGAGGAGATCTGGTCTGCGTAATGGACATGTCGTCGACGCGACGACCGCTCCTGGACGATATCTCCCCTTCACGACTCCGTTCATTCCAGGACCTAATGTCCGCGGCGTCGAGCTCGAGCACAGGTGTAGGCATCCTCTGGCTCACGCGGCCTTCTCAACTGGAGACCGAGGGCGAGCTGTGCTCGGATCCCCGATGGGGTCTTATCCAAGGCGCGGCACGCGTGATCCGCTCGGAGCTTGCTCTCGACCTGGCCACTTGCGAGGTCGAGACTATCGATGAGCAGACTCTGCCCGTAGTCGAGGGCGTGCTTGCAAAGTTCATGCGAAGAAGAGAAAACCGTGATGACTCCGTTGGTCCAGAGTACGAGTTCGCCATCAGTCGCGATGGCAAGGTGTACATCCCCCGGATCTACCCCTTCCACCTCGGCGACGAGCTCAAGAACGTTGCCGCGGCTGCACTGACTGCTGCCGCCGCCAATGATGGTGCAATTCAGAGCTCCAGGTTAGAGATCGAGAAGCCCGGCCGCTTGAACACGCTGAGGTGGGTGACGCAACCTTCGAGCACACTGACACTCGCCGAGGACGAGCTCCTCATCGAGCCCAAGGCTGTGGGCATGAACTTCAGAGACGTTCTCAGCGTAATGGGCATCATCGAGGTCGATGTCCTGGGCCTTGAGCATGCCGGCGTCGTACGAGCCGTGGGTGGCCCCGGCGGCGATGTGCAAGTCGGGGATCGGGTCATGGTCATGGGCGGCTACGGCTTCTCGACCATCTCCAAGGTGACGCGGGACCAATGCGTTACAATCCCCGATGCACTCAGCTTCACCGACGCAGCGACGATGGGGACCGTGTTCGCGACGGTCATCTACGCTCTTCTTGACGTTGGAAGGCTACGCGCCGGCCAGTCTCTGTTGATTCACTCTGCCTGTGGAGGCGTTGGTCTCGCAGCGCTACAGATTGCACGCATGGCCGGTATTGAGGAGATCTACTGCACCGTCTCGGTGGAGGCCAAGCGACACCACCTCGAGACGGTATGCGGCATCCCGTCTGATCGTATCTTCAACTCACGCGACGCCTCATTTCTCCCAGAGATCCAGCGCGCTACGCACGGCCGCGGCGTCGACGTTGTTTTGAACTCACTCTCCGGAGAGCTTCTGCACACTTCGTGGGACTGCGTTGCTGAGTTCGGCACCATGATCGAGATCGGGAAGCGAGATCTTATCGGTCATGGAAAACTGGCGCTGCATCCCTTCCTGCTCAACAGGAGCTACCAATGCGTAGACCTCGATCATCTTATGCGGCGCCGGCCATCTGCGGGCCATCGGCTGCTGAAGCAGGTCGTGCAGTACTACCGAGAGGGCCATATCCAGCCTATCAATCCTGTCACTGTTTACAATGCAGCTGATATCGGAGACTGTTTCTTGTACATGCAGAAGGGCCAGCATATCGGCAAGATCGTTGTAAGCATGGAGAGCAATGACGGCAAGGGACCAAAGGCGTCCACTGTAACCAAGCAACACAATTACCGTTTCAATCCAGCTGCATCATACCTCCTCGTTGGCGGTCTAGGCGGTCTCGGTAGAGCGGTGTCCAGCTGGATGGTCGAAAATGGCGCAAGACACCTCATCTACCTGTCTCGATCCGCCGGCGAGACCGAGTCTGACAAGGATTTCTTTGAGGAACTGCGTAGCCAAGGGTGTACCGTAACGGGGGTCAAAGGAGATGTCACTGAGCTTGCTGACGTCCAAAGAGCCGTCACAGAGGCAGCCTCACGTAGCGTACCACTAAAGGGCGTGATCAACATGTCCATGGTCCTTCGCGACCACAACTTCGGCACGATGCCCCACGAAGCCTGGACGGAAGCAGTGGCACCCAAAGTCCGTGGAACGCTCAACCTTCACGAAGCCACCAGCTCGCTTCCACTGGACTTCTTCCTCCTCTTCAGCTCCGCATCCGGAACATTCGGTCAGCGAGGACAGGCCAACTACGCATCAGCCAACACGTTCCTTGACGCTTTTGTCAGATACCGCCACCGCCAGAACCTGCCTGCGCAGTCCATCAACATCGGCATCATGCTAGATCATGGATACGTCGCTGATAACGCGGCGCTGCGCGAACGGCTCCTCGCCCGAGGAAACTACGGAATTCGAATAACTCAGCTCCTTGACGCTCTCTCCGCTGTCCTGAGTGCTCCCTCATCATCGTCAACACCCTCGCCAACACCCTCGTCAACACCCTCATCAACAAGCCAACTCATCCTCGGCGCAGGGTCCACCTTGCCGCTCTCCGATCCTACGAACCGTGTCATGTTCAAGACTGACCGACGGATGGCGAGTTACTGGAACGACGACAATGATGCCAGTGGCAATGCGACCAAGACTGGGGGCTCAGCACATGGTAGCAAACTCGCTGCCTTCATCGCGCAGGCCACCACGTACGGCGACCTCTCGGCCCTCAATGGCCCCGACGCACCCGCATTCGTGGCCCACCAGATTGGCGCACAGCTACTGACCCTTCTTCTGCGGCCCATGGACGATGACAGCGTGATTGATGTCTCGAGGTCGCCGCAGGATCTGGGACTGGATAGTCTGGTGGCGATCGAGCTGAGAGCGTGGTGGAAGGCGACCTTGCAGTTCGATGTGAGTGTACTAGAGATGCTGGGTATGCCAAGTCTGATGGCGATGGGCCAGCGGGCTGTGGAGGGGTTGAAGGCAAGAGTGGAGGCTGAGGGCGATGTTGCAGATGGAGCAGAGGGGACAGTGAATGGTGTCGATCCCAGGATTGAGCTGTTGAAGATGCCTTAATGGTGTTGGGAGGATGAAGAATAGATATAACCGATGAGCAGCTGGTGCAATACATATGTAGTTTGAACGTGAGCATATCAATAGAAGACTTATACATACCGCATCATGTCTGCTTTTCTTATTAATGAAATGGATTTAAAGTATTGGTGAACAGTTTAAACTACACCCATATAACTTCCAAGGAACGTGGATATTTCATAATTAACCTAGAGTGTGAACTGCTGACCACAAACGAGGCTTCACATTAGCATTGCCCGCCACGTTGCTTGCTTGCCTGCTTGCTTGTAAGATCTGAGAAGACCCAGGTTGAAAACACGACTTTACCCCGGTTTTAGAGAAGCCGAAATCGCATGGTATTGGTTGCCTTATATAAAATCATCATTTCAAACCCAACGTCAGTAGATGCGGTTCACTTATCTTGGTACACAGTATGTAAGTACTGACCTTTTCCTTTTTGAATAAAACCCGACTTTCCTAATACTTGCCTATGAATAACACTCTATTCTTGAGCTCATACTACGTGTATCACTTAAGCTAGTATACTGACAGTAAGCTGTTGACTTAGACAAGGTAAATAGTTTGCTCGCAGTCTTATTATACATGTTAATCTCTCCCTTATGGCTCTCCCTTCTCTCCCCTCTCGTCTTATCCGTCCTCTTATGCCTCGTCTCCCAGTTAAGCGTTAATCTTTCTGGGATGAGTGATGACTGATAGACTGTCTACTGGCACCGCAGCAACCCATTCCTTCCGTCTTGGTAGCGATGCAGGACTCCAGTTTTGCTGCTTGGTCGTTTGCTTGGAATTTAAGGGCTCCAATCGAAAGTTACACACAATTTGAGAGAGAGATATATACAGTTCTAGATATGCAAAGCTAAAGTTTGTCAATCTCAGGGTTAACTAACAGCGTGCAGCTTAACTTACTGAGCCCCCAAACAGATGTTAGCTCCTCGTGAAAAGGGTATATAAAAACGATCACGCTGTTGATCTTCGCTTAGATCTTTCGCATCTTCTGTCAGCCACCTATAAGGGTCGTAAAGGTGAGGGTCTGGATACGCTGTCTTGTCATGTAAATACCAGATAGGCGAGGACGTTAGAATTGTCTATAATCTGTCAGCAGTCCTCTTCAATGCATAGAGAAACAAGACTTACGCCTTCTGGAATAAATGTATGATGTAACTCGATGCCTCCAGGAGGAACGATCCTAGGAAGCATCGCCGCCGCCGTGCCCGCCCAGCGAATCCCCTCTTTAACACAAGCTTGAAGACGAGGAACCCTTTCCAAAGTCGTCATATCCGTAGAAAATGAAACACTTTCCAAGTCTCGATACAAGGCCTCTTGATAAGCCGGGTTATGCGCCAGAGCCCATAGAATGTGTGCAAGTGTTCCAGATGTAGTATCTGTTCCTGGACCGAGATTTTCACTAGCTTCTGACAAAGCGGTTTCTGCTGGCAGACCTGCGTCGCATAGAGTTCGTATCAGATTTCGGGAGCCAGAATCGATCGAGAGCACGTTCTGCCATGAAGTCTGACACCACTAACGGGGTTCAAGTGATTAATTTCTGGTCCGCAAATCTCATGTAGTTAACTTACCTCTTGAAACTCGGCGAGCCCTTTTGCGTATGGGGTCCTGAAGCCTGTCAGGTAGAAAAGCCAATCTTCAAGCTTTTCCCAGAATGCGCAGAGAAGAGGGAATCCGGTGAGCTGTATAAGTATAATGCGGATTAGGACCAGTTCAAACGAAATGGATCGTAGCATCACAAACCACTGGCATCCAAGTAGCCTTTTCGTCATTCTTTTCCACCATCGCTAGCTTTTTGCCACTGGCCCAAGAGTCAATGGCGTTGATGGGGGTACCAAACGAGAATTCAGCTGAGTTGAATGTCAGTCAAAAACGAAAAGATCGGATTGGAAGTTCTAATTTCTTCTCACACATGATGTCTGCTTCGAGAGCTCTCGCAGCCATGCACAGGTCAACGGGCAAGTTTTCATGTTGCAGCTTGTTAGTTAGCCTCTCAGCATGAGATGAGATGAGCTTCTCTAGCTGTGGCACCTTGCTTCGACTAAAAAGCTGTGCCATGATTCTCCTCCGCTTCGCATGCTCTTTCGGGTCTCTACTGTACGTGAGCAAGTGACATCGCTACAAGCAAAAGAAGAACTTGCGTTATGGAAAAGAGCGCTGGATGACCGCCTTGCACAAACTCGCCGTAGATTCTAGGGTCTTTCTTAAACCCACTTCCAACCTTGTGGACTGTCTCGTATGTTTCGCGTGAGTAGAAAGAAACCTCATTCGGCCCAATACGAACGAGGGGGCCTGGCAGTCTTAGAGTGTATACAAGGGAGTCAAAGATATAGTATGTGATTACCTAGCTTTTCGTGTATTTTGGGCAGCTCTAATGTTACTGTGCCATTGTACTCATGTGGAAAAGCCCAGGTGAGTCTCGACAACGCTGACCCGAAACCCGCATTTGGTATTTTGGAGAGCGGTGACGAACTATTTCTAACAATACGCTGCAACGCCATTTAGTAAACATATTAAGACGTCAAGGCAAGTACGTACTACGAGTACAATCGCAATGAGAGAGGCTGCAGCCAGCTCAAAAAATGGTAAAGTCATTACTTGTGGGAGACGTGGCACAAACTCCTTGATGATTTAGTCTACGTGGTAAGGGTCGAGATCAAGCAGTATATATATATTACGCAAGAAAGTTTAGACTGGCTGGGCTAAAGTCCCTATGGAATTCAGAGAGCTTCCCTGAACACATGATATGGCGCTATTTATTGCTAGTTTTCACAACTTCACCATTTACAGTAGGACAGCCGATGACGTGCTTGTAATCCACTATGAGCACCCTGATTCACCATACAGACGCCGCCGTAACCGGACAGCTGGAAATTGCCCACCGCGGTTGCGATCGATTCTTCAATCAGGAGACTGGCCGTGTTCACATGCCCTGGTAATCAATTTCTGACCTATAAAGTGGACTACTGCGCCTCATGACAGCCGTTTTTTGTCGTCTTATTTCCACTGTATCTGAGGTTGAGCAACAGAAGTGTCAACATATTTTTGACCAAAATGTCATTATCACCTGAGAATAGGGAGATAAAGCCTGAGGATACGGCAGACATCAGTGACGACCCAGGTGTTAATACGTCCGACAACGTCGTTTTGGTCTGTTGCCCTCCTTCAACCATCATTTTCAGAAGCTCAAAACTGACAAAACTCTATAGAAAAACCTCGGGTATAAACCTGTATGACTTGAAGCCCTTTTTTTCCACATTTCCAATTGCTGATAGTTTCTAGGTACTCCATCGTACATTCAACCAATTTCACAATTTCGCTACCACCTTCGGTGAGACATGCAATCGTTGAATCACTTGGTGTTGATACTAATTTGTATTTCAGCTGCTCTTTACTTCATTGGCGGAGTCCGCGTGACCTTCTCTACTGGTATTGCCGCTGGTGGAAACTTGGCATATTGGTAAGCTCGGTCAGTCTTCCGACTCGTCTCATCATCGTCTGACAATGATCATACAGGACTAGTTACATCATCACGTGTGTATTTACGTTCATTACCGCGGCAGTAATCGCTGAGACTTGCTCATCTTTGCCGCTTGCTGGCTCTATCTACCTCTGGGCTGCTGAAGCCGGTGGACCGAGGTATGGCAGGCTGATTGGATTTATCGTCGCATGGTGGAGCACTACAGCATGGACTACATTTTGCGCCAGTCAGTCTCAGATCGTTCTTACTTTGGGATAGGCTATTCTAATTTCGGCATTATCAGGCAATACGCAAGCGGCCGTAAACTACATGCTCTCGGTAAATAGAGCCCATGGTCTAAAGCCTTTTTTGGGCAAGTGCTGATCATAATATTGTTAGGAAATTGTCGTTTTTGGTACCGATTTTCCATCTGATGCATCCAGTGTCAAGTTCCGAGCTGTTCAATGGATCCTCACTGAAGTAATGCTTGCATTAGCTTGCATCTGGAATTTGCTACCTCGTGAGTTCTGGCCTACCTAACTACTATGGTTCTAATAGCTCATCTCGATAGCCCGATACTTCAAGTGGATTTTCACGTTATCCACCGGCGTCGTTATCCTTGATTTTGTTCTCAACCTGATCTGGCTCCCAATCGCGACGAGTAAGACACTCGGATTCCGATCTACCCACGATGCTTTCATGACAACTTACAACGGCACTGGTGCTCCTCCGGCGTGGAATTGGTGTCTTTCTTACCTTGCCACCGCTGGTATTCTGATCGGATTTGACGCTTCAGGTCATGTGGCAGAGGAGACTCGGAATGCGTCTGTCGCGGCGGCTCGAGGTATTTTCTGGAGCACGGTTGTCAGTGGCATTGGCGGTTTTGCCGTTGTTATTCTATTCCTGTTCTGCGTGGTAAGATTCCTTTTCGATCAAGGTTGTTGCAATGGCTCATGAAACATAACAGCCTGATGCCGAGACCCTCTTCTCTTATGGAGGACCGCAGCCTTTCGTTTCGGTTTATGCTGCTATTCTGGGAGAAGGTGGGCATATTGTGATGAATATTGTCTGTATTTTGGCCCTGTGGTTCGTAAGTATATCCAACTCGAATATCCTTGATCCTATTGCACTGTATTAATGGTACGTGCAGAACACCGCGATCGCTGTGTTGGCCGCCTCGCGTTTGGTATTTGCGGTCGCACGAGACGGAGTCCTCCCATGGTCAGGCTGGGTCTCGAAGGTTGTAGCAGGTCAACCGAGGAACGCAGTCCTTGTCGTCTGGGGTGTTTCCTCCATTATCACTTGCACCATTCTTCCTTCAGGTGTTGCTTTTACGTCGCTGGTGTCAGCGGCTGGTGTGCCTTCAGCAGCTGCGTATGGACTAATCTGTTTATGTAGACTTATCCTCACACCAAAGAATTTCCCTAAACCTGCTTGGAGTCTGGGCCGTTGGAGCAAGCCTTTCCAGTTCATTGCAGTCTTCTGGAATGGCTGGGTCGTCGCTATTCTATACTCGCCGTACATTTTCCCCGTCAGCGGAGAAACACTCAACTATGCACCCGTCATCATGGCTGGCACTACCATATTGGCCTTGATTACTTGGTGGGTTATCCCCGCCGAAAAGTGGTTGCCAAGTCAGAGAATTCAGGAAACCCTGGATGCCAACATCAATAGCTATGAAAGGCAGCAGTAGGTGAAGGTTAAATAATAAGAGACTCCTAGATAACTTTCACTTTATTTCTTTATTTATTATTAGAGAACCTAGTTTACATAGATAATAAAAATAGCTTTAAAGTATAAAGATAAGGTATCATTTATGAAGCTCAGAGTATAAATATGAAGGCTAACGCCTTTTAAAATAGCAGGTCCTAGTGATTTTAGCTGGCTAATATTTGCTGCAAGATTAGGAGATAGATAAACCCGTCAATAGAATGACATATTTCCGTTTCCAAAATGACCTTTTTCTCAAATCTGCATTGATGCTTCACCACAGAATGAGCAGTTAGCGTTAATCGGTACCCTCCAGGTTATGTTGTATTTCGTAACTTTCAGCCCAGAACATAGTCCCGATGTCTCGACAACAGGGCCTTTGCGTCGGCCTTCAATGACAATCTGACCCTTCAAGCTTTTTGGGCGAATGACACCTGAGGCTTGCGCCGCAATCGCACGTAAAAATTGCTTTGTTTCACAAACCATGCTGGATGGATGTTAGTCTCAATAACGGCTTTACTCAATGTAACGCCAAGAACAAAGATAGATGAATGATGAGAAACAGCTTACCATTATTCAAATGCCACTCGTTATTTGGTGAAGGAAACTCAAGCTGATGCGGCTCAATTAGTCAAGTATAACGCAAAATCTCGGAACTTTGACATACCTCATATCTGCGCAAAAGAGCGGGCACCAACTTATACATCTCGAGCAAGCTGATGTTCTTGCCGATACAAGTTCTGGATCCTGAACCAAATGCAAACATGTAGTTTTCCATGCGTCTCTTTTGCTCAACAGAAGCTTCGATCCACCTCGAAGGGCGCCAGCGGTCGGCATCAAGGCAGAAGATTTCTTTGTTGCGGTGTAGAACCCATGCGTTTACTCCCACTATGGTCCCCTCTGGGATGTGATGCCCACAGACTTGTAGGCCTTGGGCTGGGACAATACGCTCTAGCATAAGGCCTGCAGCTGGATGGCATCGAAGAGCCTCTTTGACAACGGCGTTGAGGAATGGTAAGTCTCTGACTTCATTCCAACTTAGCAAACCATCTACACGAGTGAAATGGCCGGCTTTTTCTTCTTCGGCTAATTCATCCATAAGTCTCTTCATATCTTCCGGATTCTTCATCAGATAGTAGAAGATAGCTCGTAAAGTGATTGCTGTTGTATCAGACCCAGCAAAGATGTTTGCGACGGTCAGGGCTAGTACTCGGTCGTTGGTCATGAATTCTGGATCTTTTTGGTTGGCTTCGAGGAATCGAGAAAGAAAATCGCGACGTCTACTATCTTGATCAAATTGTATATCGCCGAGCTTCTCTGGGTCGACACGAGCAAGCATTCGGCTACGAGCAAATGTGACAACGGGTGATGAAGAGTTGGTGAAGCCCCATTTCGTAAGTTGCAGTCTCAGTGGGTTTTTCAGGAACAGGCTGTCGAGAATTGGCAACTGGCCTATCTACAGACTCATTAGAATCAGTTGACTTGTTCAAATCTTGAGGAATCGTACAGGAGCAGCGTAGTTGAGCAGCCATTCAAGATTTCCAATGATGTTATCGACGTCTTTGCCATGATCCACAAAACCAAGTCTTTTGGAGTAAGTCAATTCGCCAATGACATCGAAGGCGTAGTATTGAAGCCAAGTACCAAAGTCCAAGATAGCATTCTGGTTAGCATATCGTTCATTGAGTTGTTTGAAAAAGTTGGTGGTGGTTGAATCGACGAATGGTTCAAATTGGACCAGTGTGCTCATAGCATAAGCATTAGATACAGCGCGTCGAAGCTTGGAATGGAATCTTTCATCTTGTGATGTAAAGAGGGTGATGAGTCTTTTGCCACTTTTGTTGATCGTTTGCTGAACTGTGCTATTCACTTGTGAGCTACAACTGCCCAAAAATTGGATAGCTGATAGATCACGTACTAGAAATCAGACTTGGTAAAGCCTGAGTTATGTGCGTAGATTGTTTGGACTGCAGTTGGGTCTGAAATTGACACTATGTTTGGGCCTAATCGCACAACGCTGCCGTACTTTTCATGGAGAGTAATCTGTGTCACATCGGGTCGTCTTCGATACACGTCAAGGAAGCGCCAGAGATCAGTAAACGAAGCCAGTGCTGGCCCAGGTACTCTGCCCAAACCATTGCCGTATTTGTTGACCAGCAGCTTCGCCAACAGCAACGCGATAAAGGCAGCTGAGAGATACTTCCATGGGTGTTGGAGCAAATGATCAACAATCATGTTGCAAGTTTGACAATACTGGAAGGCCTACGAGAGATTGCATTGCCGAGCTCACAAGTGGTTGCAGGTCAATGAAATTAAAAGCACTGATACCGTCCGACTGATCCAACTGCCGGTGGTCCCGGAAATGTCTATCAAAGGGATATACAATACGGTCAGCCTGAAGTCGAGTGGTCCCGAAAATACCAAGGCTGTTCATCTGAGCGACGGCAGGTTATCATGCGGGGTCACATTCTGAAAACAGCCCCAAAATCTCGGTATCATTCCGAGTTAGGGTGTCACTGGGAAATCTATTGTAAGCTACGTCCAAGGCGCATATACGAACCTCGATGAACTGATTGCTCAATTGAGAGAGTTTTTCAATAGTTGTTATTGTCGGAGATATATAGGATGTAAGAGATGATGACTACCGATACGATGATCAGTAGGCGTTTCAGCGAAAGACTACTTTATCACATAACAGCAGACAGTGCTACCTGAGTGCGGGTAGGTGTAAATCTGTTAGTGCCCAAGGTAGCTGTGCAAGTACCCTATCTATCAGGTAGCTATCGATAGGAAGATAAGATTGTCCCATCAGAAGGGGCAAAGCGTGGGGCTCGAAGGGGGCGATAAGAGATGGCGGGCTTCGGAACAATAAGTACCCGGATAACCTCATCCGACACATTAAAATTTGCCAAACCTGTACTTGAAGCTTCCAACGCAGTTGAATTGTTCACACGCATGTTTTCCTGACCAGTATCAAGCCTAGGGTCATAAATCCTTTTGGTATAAATATCAAGACAGCAATTTGGCAGCTATGCTAGACCTTTTGACGTGATCTTGTTCCGGATCCTCTTTCATCCGACGTTTTCAGGACATCCCTTGCTGTGGCTTATTCATGCATAGTCGAGACGTGACTGCAACGCATGGCCTATAACCTAGAAAAGTGTAGGTGTACAGGAGGAACACATTGCCGATGTTGGGGGAAAACCCATGTTTTTTTGCAAAGAAATACCATTTTGGATTTCCTCTTATGCGATACCTTCAGGTGACATACACTGTTACTCGTGACGTTCCTACGACGCTTGGCCCTTGAAGGGAAAAGTGTAGTTATGTAAGCGGAACACAAGATAAGTTATCGATAGTTCGGCCCCACACAAACTCTACAATGCCGATGATCCTTGTTTTTCGATCTCCAGAGGCTGATATGAAGGCGGCGTACCTAAACTCTTATCTCCACACGGATCTCGTTTGTAATGGCCTTTTAGGGAAGGATCGACGAACACAATTATCTTACCACTCATGATGCCCCAGCAGTTATTGCTCCTGTTCCAGGACACTCGTGTATCGTAGTTTTCGTGTATAAATACCGCTTAAAATCGCTGTCGATTAAAAATTTATATCTTACATCAAAGCCGACATGGCAGCTCTCCTTCTACTGCCGCTAGCCGTGTTGGGTCTGGCTATTGGCTACAAGGCCGTACTCATTCTTTACAACGTCTTTTGTTCTCCTCTCAAGAACATTCCAGGGCCTATACTTGCACGCTTTACTGATCTTTGGTATGTGAACCGGGTCCGCAAAGGCCATTTCGAACGCGACAATATCTCACTTCATCGTAAATACGGCAGTATCGTCCGCTATGGTCCCAACAGATACAGCTTCGATCACCCCGAGGCAGCCCAGATTATCTAGGGCGTTGGGAAGGCCGACAAGTTTGCCAAGTCCAATTTCTTTAGGGCTTTTACCACACCGAATCGTGATCGGCCGTCTATGTTTGCCCACGAGAACATCAAAGAGCATGCTCAACTGCGTCGCCTGTACCAGAGCACGCATGCCATGTCGGCCCTCATCTCGTACGAAGATTTTGTCGACGAGTGTTCGGATCTGTTTGACCAGCGACTTCGAGAAACGACTGGCGGCCCAGCATCTGCAAATGTCCAACCACTTGTTGACCTTGGCAAATGGCTCCAGTGTTACGCCTTTGATGTCATCAGTATGATAACATACTCGACGAGATTGGGGTTCCTCGATCATGGTGTTGACATAGCTGGTGTTATGGAGTCTTTGGAAAGGTTTCTTGCTTATGCCAGTGTTATTGGTGTTTATTCTTGGTTGCACCCCTTACTGTTCCATCTGCGCAATTCTCTTACTGGAAATAAAGTAACCGGAATCCAATACGTCATCCAGTTCACTGAGAACTCATGAGAGAGCACCAAGCTAAACCCAAGAACCTTGATCTCGAGGACGAAGATAGTCAGCGCATGGACTTCTTATCCAAGTATGTTGCTCGCCATCGCAAAGACCCATCAACATACAATGATGGGTATGTTCTGAGTGGATGTGCGTCTAACATGACAGCTGGGTCGGATACAACTGGCATCAGCCTTTCAGCGATCATGTATTTTCTCATGACGAGTCCCAAAATCGCAGATAAACTTCGTCAAGAGGTGGCTGAGCACCAATCACGGGCAGCACACCCTCACCACTTCAGCTTCAAGGAGACACAGAAGATGCAATACTTACAGGCTGTCATCAAGAAAGCATTAAGGTTGCATCCGGCCGTAGGCCAGCCGTTAGAACGGGTTGTTCCTGTGGGTGGTGCAACCATTGCTGGACAATTCTTCCCTGAGGGAGTAAGTCACGAACAGATGAATCATACGTGTGACTGGACAAACTAGTATTTGTGATCAGACCATTGTTGGAGTCAACTGCTGGGTAGAGCACTATAGCTCGGTCTTCAGCCCTGATCCAGAGGTTTTTCGACCTGAGCGCTGGCTCGACAGCGATAATACCAGACTGGATATGATGAACCGTCACTGGATGCCAGTAAGCAATGTTCAATCTCGAGAGAATACAAGTTGCTAATCCCCTCAAGTTTGGTATGGGTGCTAGAACATGCATTGGACGACACATCTCCACGTTGGAGATTTCCAAGCTCATACCGCGCCTCGTTCGCGACTTTGACTTTACGTTTCCAAACGGCGTTGAGGAATTCAAGACTAACAACCGCTGGTTTGTCAAGCCGCAGGATTTCAAAGTGCAGATCCAAGCTCGGAACTAGTTTGTTGTCCAAGAGACTTAAACGGGTCTAGCTACAGCTTCAGTTGACACTTTTTCAAGCTCACATCAAAGTCAAATACATTATTGCCGCTGATTGCACAGCAATTCGTGCGAGGCCAAACTTTCTTTTATTGTTTCTTGGGGATTACAAAGGATTCGCTTCCAAGGACACTACAGATATCGTGTGTACGACTGCGGAAACATCTATAAGATAATTAATTAGCAAGGGAACAGAAAACAACTTCCAAGTCCAGCTTGCCTGTCACAGCTTCACTGAATGCACCCTGGGCAGTAATGTCAGGAACCTTGATCAGTTTGAAGGTCGTTTTCGGATGCCTTTCCAGGAAAAAGTCTGTAGGCCAAGCGCTCTTCTTGACATTTAGAACTGTGCCGCGGACTGCATAGTCACTATTAAGAAAATGGTTGGCTATTTGTGAGCCCAAGAAGTCGTTTACTTCCGTGATGAGGATAGTAGATCCTTTGGAAGTTGCGGGATCATCGAGAGATCCCATCTTTGCTATTACAAGTCTGTTAGGATGATGAAAGAAAACATGTTGAAGGAGTCCTTGTGAGCCGTTCGTGGTCATTAGATACTGGTATGATGCAGGAGCTACCACCCAGGGTCGCACTACTGGGGTTACTGATTCGCGATATGAAATCAATGTAACCCTTTCATGAGACTTGGGCATTGGACGGCGAAGTGTAAGCGGATGGGGAAGTATCAGGCAAGTTGAGGATACTGTAAAGTATATATCTAGTGATCTAAAGTAGATATAGATTAAGCGTCGCCGCTAATTGACAGCATTTCAATGTTCTTAATAAGCTACCAGGACACTATTATCAATGACAACAATGAGCCACAGGCTCAGTAACATGTAGACATGAACCGCAGTATCTTCAAACGACACATGTCACAACCAAGAAGCGTGTAGCAGGGCTGACCACCTGACTTGATCTCTTACGTTGAACGTCAGATCATCAACAAGTCACGAGAATAAACAGCAAAAGTGTTGAAACGGGGCT
The DNA here is from genome assembly GCA_013396295.1 of Fusarium heterosporum. Lineage (NCBI taxonomy): Eukaryota > Fungi > Ascomycota > Sordariomycetes > Hypocreales > Nectriaceae > Fusarium > Fusarium heterosporum. The sequence goes on along the minus strand of JAAGWQ010000063.1, from coordinate 55,575 downwards.
ACTTCATGCATACGGTAATATTACCGGTGTATTTCCTACCTGTCAAGATGATCCGTGCCCTGCAACTAGGTCTTTTCGCATGCCGTTTTGTCGACGAACTGCCGCTTACTAAGAGATTTCAGCACTAAACGATGCGCCAAGGCCAATCTTGTGACAGCAGATGCCCAACCCCTCACAAACTAATCCATTCTCAGACAAGACCATCGCACAGGTTGCTGTCACATCCATTGGCTGTTGTCAAGACCCCCGGAAAGCTTCCGATTTCCGAGCAATGCTACAGTCTCGAAAGTCTTTGATCCTTGGTTACAGTGAAGACTTTGGTCAATTTTTCACGGTGTACTACATGTCCATCTGATTTTCGGGATCGGGACCATTATACCGTTAGCCTCAAATAGCGACAAGTCCATTGGATCTCTTGCATCGGTCTTGCGCTAAAATCCGGGGCAGAGTCCAAGCCCCAGGGTGGCGCCTCACGAAATACGGGGTAATTGCAAATATGGGGATCAGTTCCCAGGCTAGAGGCGAGATCCCTCGTGCAACTCTCTTCTTCCATTGTACACATTTCAAGCCTGATCCATGGAAACACACCCGCTATAGGCAGGGCTTGACATTTCATTAATCATCATATATTGTGAATCTATCGTGTCAGCTGTAGCTGTCATTGCATCATCAAAAATGACTCCGCCTAGCGCACAGGCAGAATTCTCCTGCGAGACGTGCAACCTCCCATTCCAGCGAAGAGAGCACTACCAGCGTCACATTCGCACTCACACAAAAGAGAAGCCATTTGCTTGCTCTGAATGTGGACAAAGCTTTGGACGGGTGTAAGTTCACCAAACCCATCAGCGCGCTGTCGTTGTTGGAGCTGACTACTCGTAGAGATTCTCTTGCTCGCCATCATACAACTCTTCACCTAAGTACCGATCAACAAGACAGCCGCGACCACTTGAATGATCGCCGTCGCGTATCGCAGGCGTGTAAACCATGTAGCAACTCTAAAGTGAGATGCGATGGCGAACGCCCGTGTCGTCGATATCGACAACAAGATCACAACTGTTACTACGAACCTCATGCAAAGCGAAAAACGTCTGAGGCTGGTTCTGATAGGACGAATACTAAGCGATGTCGGCAAAAAGCGAGCGGCAATATTGATGTGCTTGAGAACATCACCGCGAATACCAATGCAAATACTGGAAACTCACCGCTATCGCCGCCCGCGACTGTCAATGATACTAACTCTAACAAAGTCAACCATGCCGACGCCTACATCTCTCCGGCCCATGATTCTTCCACCGAGATACCCAAAATCAACGACACCAGTATCGATGTTCAGCCTATCAATCCTCTATTAGACTCCTCGCATAGTATGCCAAACGCATACTCTGCTCAACTTGGACGCACAGACATGTTCTTTGATACCACCGGCATGTTCATGGCACAAAATCCTACAGCAAGCATACCAACGCCTCTATCATCCCTACTCTTTGCCGATGCTTTCGATACGACCGATTGGCTCAATTGTGGTGCTGATCAAGCTCTCAATCCTTTTTTTCTCCCGAATGACGCACCTCTCCACACTATCAACGACCTCTGGCTCGACCAAGAAAGTCTCAAGATATCCCCGCAGCCTTCCATGTCACAGCTTACACCTGCTTCAATGGTCGATCAAGCAGCTGTTGCAGAGCTGTACAGCCGTAGTCACTCTCCCGCTATCGACAGAGATGCTGTTGAGCCAAGAGAATATGTACCTGTGTCGATTGAGCTCGATGCACAGCTCACCTTTCCCGACATGTCGCATCTGACTGCAGAAGACGTTGATCATGAGAATCTGGCACATGTGGATGATATCCCGGAAGAGGTCGGTAAAAGTATAACACATGCGGCTCTAGAGATGCAGAAAGGCAGCAGCTTTCCTCTTTTCAAACATCTAGCAATCCCTCCAACACCAGTACTGAATGTATGGGTTCAGTTGTACTTTGAGTACTTTCATCCTGTTATGCCAATTTTACACAAGCCAAGCTTTTGCTCATCTAAACGACACTGGCTGCTAGTATTTGCGGTGGCTGCTATTGGTGCGCACTTTTCGACTATTAAAGATGCACAAGCATGCTCGAGGGCGATGCACGAGACTATCCGTCGGCCATGTTCAACCATGGTGAGTCTAGGGCTTGTACACCGGATGTTGGTCACTCACTAACTGATGTCAAGTGCGAGTATCAAAACTCGAATGGTCGAGAGCTTTGGATGTCACAAGCCATCCTCCTGAATCATATCGGCTTGCTGTACGGTGGTGAGCGTAGATCCCTCGAAATCGGAGAGTTCCTGCAAGCGTTGCCCGTGACACTTGGACGAAGGAAACGTCTTTTTACAAACATGTTTCCTGTCAATAAGTTTGCTCAGCTTCAGTTGCCACATGCACAGAAATGGCAGATCTGGTTACTCGATGAAGAGCGACGACGGGCAGGATTCGCCATCTGGGTGAGCGAAGTCTCTTCATAACATAATAATCGTGGAGTTTTTGCGGCGCTAACAGTTTTTAATTCCTCTCCAGCTCCTGGACTCGGCTTACAACGCGCATTTTGATCTAACAAATCTGATGAAGCTGTCTGAATTGCAGATATCGCTTCCTCAGCCTGACGACCGCTGGGGCGCATCAACAGCTCAATGCTGGGCCAACTTTGCTGCTGCCGGTGAGCTAAAATCTGCAAATGTCTCAACATGTGTGTTAACCTTTTCAGAAAATTCTGGCTCTGGCGGGCTTCCGACCATGGAACGAGTAATATCCGAAGATAGTTGGCGATTCGTATGGTCAAAGACAAACACCTTGGGAAAACAAGTCATGCTACAGCATCTCACCAACGTCATCAGAAATCAGAGTCAAAGCCAGCTTGGTACACCAGGCTACTCATACCATGATAGGTTAATGGCATCGAATGTCCTGAGTGACTTCTTGGACGTGATTGAGACGGATCAGGGACAAGATTTTATCGACGACGTCAAAGCGACAACAACGCATAAGATGATGGTTCTAGCTGCTTTGATGACTCACAACACCCCCACTCAAAGCCTGCTTCCTGCCACTGTCAGATACATATATGGGAAGCTTACGAACACGGATTGGGCCGAAATCAGCGATCGATGGCGTAATGCATCGAGGCAAGGAAGACTTGGATGCTTCTACGCAGCGCGTATCCTTCACGTAGTACGATCAAGTCGAAGCTCACATTTCGGCACGCCAGTCACACTACTTCGAGCAGTGCTGGTTCTGTGGCTTTACTCATCGCTTGCTGAACGATATCAAGATGAGCTTTTGAATGCACGCTCGGCTTTAGCTGTGGTCTTGGGTCCGAAACCCTTGGATCAAAGGGAAAACAACTCCTGGGTTGAGATAGGGTGGAGCCGAGTGAAGCTTCCAGGGATCGGAAACTTGCTTTGTGTGGAGGGAAGGGCTAAGTTGTTGGATGATGCAGTGGTGCTTATGAGGTCGCTGAAAGGCTGGGGTATCAGCACTACGTACGCACAGATTTTGCTGCGTCTTAGAGCTAGCGAGACATCTAATGCCTGAGGTTTGAGTATGGATAGGATTGTGGATAGGATATTATATGGTCCATCTTGGGAACGTCTAGGGCTGACTCCATCATCTTTTCGGAGGCGTCGTGGTATATCACAAAAATTTCACGAATGTCGCTTTACTGAGCCTCTGGCTAAAGTGACAATAAAGAAATCTTTAATCGATCCTACGGTAACTAGACGTCGGCTTGAATGACTTAGAACCTCAAGTGATCCACATCCAAATTTCTCATAAACAGAGATTCGTGGCAGTGGTACGTTCCACTGTCATAGCCGATGATCTTCCTGCTCCAGTGGCCAGATTTGGAACTAGGTAGTATCATAGTACCACTAGTAAAGGTTAAGAGGCATCGAGCAACAGGCAATTTGCATGCTTGGCCATATGTGCATTTTCTGTGGTGGCTGATGAGTCTGGCTTTCCTTTCGGCTCGGCCCTGTCGGCTCCACATTGGGAAGCAAACTCCGTCTTCGTGTCGTGATACTCACTCAATTAGCGACGTCAATACTACTGACCCATTGAATCTCCAAGCTTTATTCGAACAAGCTGCCCCAGCCAAATCACCCTTCACACCCGCTAGTAACTCACCTTGACCTCACTCATCATGGCACCAATTGTCCTTGGAATATCTGCATCGACTCGTACTCAAAGGGTCATGTTGACTCTTGAGGAGATCGGCATAGAGTACGACCTCAAGGTGGTGGATCTCTCCAAAGGACAGCATCATGTTAGTTGTCACACCCTAGTGCCCCAGTCACTCTCAGCTGTAACTCATGGAACAAGGACCCTGATTATGTGAGAGACCATCATCCCTTTGCAAAGGTTCCAGTATTTCAAGACGATGGAGTCGAGATTTTTGAGGCAAGGGCGATTGCTCGATACTTAGCTGTCAAACACAAATCTCTCGCACCACCCACAGATGACCCCGAGGCATTGGCGGCTTTTGAGCAGGCCGCCAGCGTCGAGTACGCTTACTTTGAGCCTGCCGTTTCTACGCTAGCCTTTGAGCTCATCTTCAAAAAGTCCGATCTCAAGTAAAGTTCTTACTGAAGTGGGATTTGCGAACTAATACAACGCACAGGTTATTCAATCTTGGAGAGACCAATCAAGCAACTGTTGACCAGCAAAGAAATTTACTCAGCACCACTCTTGATTACTATGAAAAGACACTAGCAAAGCAAGATTACCTTGCTGGAAAGGTTCGTGAACATACACAGCACGTGATGTAGCACTCCGGATTACTGAACTAGATGATTGTGCAGAACTATAGCCTGGTTGACTTGTTTCATCTTCCTTGGCTCGGTTTCATCAGGAACCGTCTGGAGCTTGGGGATTTGCTTGACTCTAGAAAGAATATTACTGCCTGGGCTGAGCGGTCAAGTCAACGCGATGCGTCTAAGATGGTTGCCGCGAAAGCGGCTCATCATTAGCTAGACTTGAGATGTATATATTTTAAATCATTTCTTTCAGCTTTTAAATTCTCTAAAACTTATGAATAACTTTAAAAGCCTTATACTTCCTCCTTCACTTAAGAAAATACAGTCCATTCCGCTGTAGCACAATGCGGCAATAAGCTGCACTCTACTATCCCATCACTTCTATCCTCACTGAGCTGATCCTGCTTGGAACTACTATCTCAATCGTTCGTTTTATCAATATCTTGATTACTCTCCCTTCTGCTTACTTCTCTATTTGCACCACTGGAGAGAGTATCAACCAAGAGATAAACTTGGGAAGGTGCAAGATCTCAAAGCTTTGATTCGAACTCGCTTTCTTCATCCATATCTGATTCTCCGCCATCTTCGGTATTCCCAATACATTGTATGATTATTGTATTGCTAAAAACTAGACTTAACTGAGGGGCCCGCACGATTTCTTCCCCCTATACTCCAATTCCATGAATTTCGCGATAACTATTGACATATATTCCTACAGTATAAGGCCGTAGGATTGTGCCTTACTCTATTCAAGACTGTCTTAGCCGTAGCTTGACCATATCTTTTTCGAAAACGGAATTAAAAAGCAGCGCAAAGATGGATCTAGTGGCCTGCTTAGCAGTATCTTGAAAGATGACTGCTTCACAGACCTGTTACGGCTACCTAGCGGCAAAAGGGATATACCAAGAGCACAAAGCTTATCGTCGTAGTGAAACCAAAATGTGGAGGAGCGTCTAAAAATATGCGGGCGACATAGCTCAAATACACTATCCGTTGACGCGGACTCGATTGGTAGGAGGAGTGACTTGATTTTTAAAACAGTTCTATCAAAGGCTGTATGGGAATTAGCCCTCGGAGGCGGAAATGAGTTGCGGAGCACGGCTAGAGATGGACGATAACCAGATTCACAAAAATTTGAGGTCAGTATTGAGAGACGGGATCGGCTAGCCCACCCTATGGGATCTGTGCCCACCAATCCTGGAAAGTCAAACCATGACCAGGAAGGCGCTATCGAACCAATCTTTGATCTCGTTTGTGCCTCCTTGCTGTCTTAGCTAGTTTCAGGGCCTGATTCTCTTCCAGTGATAGGTCCCCAGTAAAGGTCTTTGATCCGGAACTCCAACCAGATACCTGTGAAAAAACGTATATCCGGCCCCTTGAACTATCTCCTTGGTAAGACCTGCTATAGTAAAAGGTCTATCCTTCTTAAAGGTTGATATGGATTTGGTGTACTTCCGAACCATCTTTTCCCAAGCTAACTCATCTGAGCCCGTTGTTAGAAGATGTATCGATTGCCGTGCATTAAAGGCCTCTGTGGAGATGGGAGCTACTTTGCTCGTAACAAGTGTGTCATACACATTTTTCGGTATGTAGCTATGATCTCTTGGTATATCTATGGCAGTATGCTATCAGGCTAGGGATTACAATAGTTGGCGTACTTATCTTTCAGCAGCTCTGGTATGTCTGGGGTCCATCGGTGAGATAATGCAGTATATAAAACTTTGTTTGCGATCTCAATGATGCACCATGTGGAAGATCTATCGTTACCGAGATTTAAATGCCAGGAAGGCATTTAAAGTTCCTCGGAGGGAAGATATTCTCTTTTACAGCGGACGTGCTTTGCTTCATAGGCGTCAACCCAATTACGGGTAATATTAACTATCAATAATGGCATACGCAGACATTCAATCGGAGGTTGTCTTTCTGCTTCTTAACTCAAACTATTCAACAGGGAGATTCTTTTATGTTAGCTTTATAGCGTTCAAGTAATCACTTATAGAAAGTTTACGTTACTATTATCGTCAAAACTCTAACCATGAGAAATAGGATCGTCGCCAGCCAAATTTCGTTTAAGCTTGTTGCTTAGTGATACCTAGCAGTCTTGGAGTCATACTCAACCAATTTTGTCATTAAAAAAATTTACTAATTCTTTCGTCATTTAGAAATTCAACCGGTAGTAAACGGATATATCGCTAAATAATCTATGAAAGTAGAAAGTAGCAATCGAGTGGCATTAGAAGAGACTCCCAAGACGAATAAATAATAGAATGTATTCCCATGTAGTACAAGAAATCTATGTCTTCAGACTTTATCTAGATTGAGATAGCATCGCCGTAATAATCTTAAGTGGGAAAGCTATGTAGGACCTATTGGCAAACCTCACAAACACTTGTTGTGATAGATAGATCGGCTGCAAAGTAGTGTGCGATGTTGTAGTAGTCGGCGGCTTTCTAGGCAAGTCTTTGCCTATCAGTCTAACGTAAAGTCGTACCTATGTGTCCATCAATCAATTTTAATGATACAAGGCCAGAAAAGTGAGATATCTTAGCTTGCTTGATACCGTCCTTAAAAATATAGTTTACAGTGAGTGATCTTCGAAATACTATTCCGTTATTACTACGCAAGTGCTTAGCAAGCTGATAGTGCTGTGTTGGCACCAATAACCGGGCTATGGGGCCCGAAGGTCTGGTTGAAGTGGTATTGGCTTCCTTTAAAAGGGCACGATGCAGAGGCAGTTACATTGATTTCTCGTGTAACGAGGCTAGCTAGCTGTTGGCGATGGCGTACAGTATAGGATGGCTATCGTGGAAGAAAGATTGGTGGATCTATTTCTGCCGGACGGGGCCGAATAAATCTAGGATGTGACAACACTCCAGAGGACAGTCTTTGCGAAGAAGTTTGAGCTTTGTCCTCGTTCTTAAAATGGGCTGGAGAACGCAGTGGCGAGTCTTGTTTCTCTCTATTTACTCTAAACGTTCTTGATTTCTAACTTGTTTAGAGGCTAAGGTCCTTAGGCTACTAAACAGTCTATTGGGAAAGGAAGTACATAATTAACATAACAATAATATCAAGAATCATAATGATTGTGTCATTTTATTAACCGGTGGTTAACGGGCAAACCAGGTGTCGAAAACTTTGAATGTTCCTATCTAGCGCCTCTATTCTGGCTTTAGCAATAATAATTTCAATATAGCTATCACGCAGCTAACCCGCCATTGCAGTTACGACGGTCCTTTTCAAGAAGCAACGCCTTTTCTAGCGATATGCCCAACATGCATCTAATAGCCATTCTCAGTCATTTTTTGGGAGGTCAATAATCTGAACCTTCTCTACCAAAGGGCCCAACTGTGCCACGACAGCGAGGTGAGCTGGGTCCTTGAGGGCATAGTAGTCTCGGTCTTCCGAGCTGTCAAACTGGATGACAAATGCATGCGTGATGCCTTGCTATCGTTACTTATTAGCGCTTTGGAGCGGACGACAGTATCACGAGCGGATAAATGCGAAACCATGTGATTCAAGACTCGTTGGTAGGGAAGGGAGAAGACCGTTGTCTTACCTGTAGACCTTCGGGAGCGCTATCGGCGCCACCTTGAATAGACCGGATGTATGGCCTCTTTGATTCAGGGTGTACACACTTCCCCTTCATTCCCTGGATCTTGACAGAAACCTCAAGGCCCATAATTAGTATTTTGTCTGTATTCTTCGTGGTTGGCATCCAATACCTACATTCTCAATCTCGTCATTGCCAGTATCTGGCTTGAACTGAAATTGGACGATACGGTTGATGCCCATTTTGTAGATGGCAATCAAATGTTAATGAGACTTTATTATGGGCTAGAGATAACGAGGTCGGCAAGTAGCTTTCCGATCCGCTGTGGTCACGGACACAACTAAGTATCGCATGAAATCTGCTCGGAAATCTGTTCGAGATTCCGGAAGTGCCGATCATGTTCCCCTTCCCCGCAAAGTCGTGTCATGTGGAGCCGATGAAACGTGGAGATACCGATCTTCCCCATGGGAACCCCAAATCATCAGAAGGTGGATCCAATAGCTGATTGACCCTGGCTTCATGAATGTAGGAGACATAAGGGCTGTATAGAGGCCACTCCATGGCAGTGGGCGCGAAGTCACTCCTCGTATGACGGGATGCGTGTGTATGGAGGAGTCAGGAATTGTTGAGCAGAGGGATTCAGGACTCAAAATATTAATGTCTTGCCTATGCAGTGTTTGGGCAAGCTGCCGCATTCTGAGAAGTTGAGATTGTCTAGAACTGGTCTAAAATTAATTTTGACCTTCATTTTGCGTCCAAAGTTTGGACAAGCCCAAGTTGGCCCCATACAAGCCATTGACCCTTGGCAGCTACACAGCCGTCGTGGGGTAAGTTAAGTGGTACCCGCGCGGTAGTTATGAGACTATTTATGATCCTGAATCTCCTTTCGTAGTCCCAGAACAAGACATCATTCTATTCTACTCCTTTGAGTAATTTATGACAAATAATGGATGCTACCAACATGGAAAAGGCCGAAGTATCTCGTGTTGAGCATGCTAGCAACTCAAGCGCCCCGACTGGTCAAGAACTACGGGACCATCCTAAAGTGAGTAGCCCCTTTTATCATTGTACAAATACTGACACTGCCTGCCAGATATGGAACAGGACTTTGAAGACGATGGTTCTTACAAATATTTGCCTGATGGTCTTCTGCGGTAACTTCTACTCGGTACTTTCTCCCACACGGCCCGTTCCATACAAACAAAAGCTCACAATTTTTCTCAAAATAGGCCGGAATCTCCGCTGGACTCACTCCTCTCGTTTACGACTTCCATAGCAACTACGATAAAGCGGGTGATATAGTTGCTTACTCCGTCCTCTGCATCGGTCTGGGTTCCTTCCTATGGATCCCAACTGCTGTCGTTCTTGGAAAGCGACCAGTCCTTCTATCGTCGCAGATCATGTTCATGACTGGCTGCATTTGGGGCTCACAAGCAACTTCCATGAATAGTCTGCTGGGATCTCGAATTCTTGCTGCTTTTGGTGCTGGTGCTGTCCAAGCTGTTGGTCCAGCGGTGATTGGAGGTAAGAAGGCCCTTGCCCGACAACATCTGCTTCAACCTAACCATAGGCTATTTTACTGCAGAGATATTCCTCGAGAGGAATTATTCCAAGGCGATGGGTGTATATGCGGCGAGTCTCTGTGTTGGAGCTCAGGGTGGCCCTCTCATCGCTGGCCATCTAATCGAGGCCAAAGGATGGCAGTGGTTCTTCAATCTTCTCGCCATTCTCAGCGGCTTCAACTTTGTTAGTCTTCTGCTATTCTGCCCAGAGACTGCATTCAACGTTGAAGTTGATGCAGGTGCAACTAGCGCAGATGTCGACGCCGATATTCTCGACCAGACCACTGGCCTTGGACGCACTCAGAGCTCGCTCACAACGTGGAAGCAGAACTCTTTCTACACCCGACATCAGCATGTGCGTGGAGGTGGCTTGAGGCAATGGGTTCTTTCTTTCCTGCTTCAGATCGAATTCATGTTCGATCCCATTGTTATCCTGTCGGCAGGCATGTGGGGTATTGTATTGGCCTGGTAAGACTTACCCTCCTTGTTCGCTTCAGGTCTTTGTTAATGTCTCACAGGGTTGCTACCATCTCGGTCATCTCTAACCAACTATTCGCCGTACCGCCCTTCTTATGGGATCCTGCGGAATTGGGCAACTGGGCATGCACCAGTTTGGTAGGTGTTGCTATTGCTTTTCCCATTGCCGGACCCCTGACTGATACCGTGTCCTCACTCATTGGCCGCCGAAAGGGCAAACACATGCCCGAATACCGTCTATATACTCTATTCGTGCCTTTTCTGTTTTCTTCTTCGGGCCTTTTGTTATTCGGCTATACATATACCAAAGGATCCTATGTTGGTCCAGCAGTTGGGTATGCTATGCAGGCTGCCAGCCTCATGCTTATCCCCACTTCTGTCCTATCGTATGGCATTGACAGTTACCCATACGACGCATCAGAGGTCACAGCTTTGATGAATGCTGTTACCCATATCATTCCATTCGGTCTGACCAAAACGGCCTCAAATTGGCTGGCTAGGGTTGGTGTGGAAAAGATGTTTCTACAGATGGCTATCATTCAGTGGGCTTTACTGGCTGGGTTCACCATTATTTTGCTACTGTTCGGACCCTGGATTCGAACAAAGGCTTCCTACGTCCACCAGAACTTTGGTGCTAAGAGGTTTCTGTAAATTCGTGACGGGAAATGGAAGGAGTTTTGGCGGGCAGACATGATGTCTGGAAACATGGTCTGAAGACTCAGCCAGTCTTTGGCGGTAAGACACGTCGTCACCACTCGTTCTGCCAAATCTGGGTTCATTCCAACTCGGTTACATAAGGGTTAGCCATTAATTTAATTACCGTCCATTGAGAAAAACACAAGTTAACCTGTCCCCTGGCGCCGTGAAATTGTCAATCTTACTTGCTATCTCCAATACCCCCAGGGCCACGTCATCGCACCGAGTCTACCTCTAACCAGTGACACCTGCTACTGTTTCGCCATAGATTATATTCAACGCCTTCGTTAGCCTTGGCCATTCATGTTTCCAATCCACAGTTTGTACCGTCTGCAACGCTTTATCTTCCAACACTTACGATACCTAGGCTGAAGTGACCACAGCCACTTCTGCTTCAACAGCCACAGGGCCAATACTTATACCAACAGCGAATGTTATCAAAGCTCTTCTGTCACCTTTACCGTGCGCTGACACTTTGATGATCGCGAAGCACTAACAACTGCATGACACGACATGAAGACAGTTCGTAGGCTTTTTTACTAGATTGTCTGGAAGCTTGGCTGGATTTTCAAGAGCAAAACCCTGACAAGTTTTAATGCTGCAGATATCTACAACAACAACAGTATTCCCGAGTTTTGCAACGGCTTGATGTGCCCTACAAGCTGTATGCTCGGCTAATACCAAGTCAAATGTTATAACGTTGTTGGTACGAATCCTTTAGTGAATAGAAACCAGCGATTGTTAGCGCGAGTGTCGCACCTATCAGAGAAGCCAGTTCCCATGGCCCCAGATTCGTGCCCCTAGAGGAAACGCTTCGATCCCGCGTTTCCACCCATAAGAGCCGATGTCTGGGATCATAATGTGATCAAACACTTGTGGGACTTTGGTGCAATCAGAGTGTAGTTTGCCAGGTCCATGTCATTCTCTGTCAGCGACGGATGCACCTGAGCACCATGAAATCTGCGAAAGAATGCCGCTGTAGTAACACGGAGTTCCATGTAGGCGAGATGGATGCCGATACAAACTAAACACTATTAGAAAAACTAAAGCCTTAAGGTTAATGCTATCTTACTTCGAGCTCCTCCGCCAAATGGGATGTATGCATCCTGCATTCCGGGCGTTGGACTCAGCCAACGATCGGTGTCAAATCTGAAAACATATCAGCTGGTTCATTTTGTGCATTTTCATGCCTTTTTACTCACTTGTATGGGTTGGTAAATACGTCAGGACGTCTGTGCAGTGAAAAAGCCTGTGTAAAAACTGTGGCAGTATTTGGGATAAGGTAGCCACAAGCTTCCCAACCACCGCGAGGAACATCTCTCTCATGAGAACCAGAAGCAGCTCCGTACAACCTCAAAGCTTCCTTGACAGCGGCATTCAAGTATGGAAGTTTAACAAGATCAGCGTCTTTGTAGTTGGAGGACAATGCTGCAACTTCATCCTCAAGCTTTATTCTGACATCAGGACTTTTCAACACCGACCACACTAGGTACGTAAGGGTATTTGACGTAGTGTCTGTTCCCGTAATCATGAGTTCCGCAGCCTCTTGTTGCATCTCAAGACCGCTCAAAGCATTCTCTTTGTCTTTCGGGTTCATGATCTTTTCGAAGAAGAATGGTGTGTTGAGCGAGCCTGCTTGTTGAGATAGCTGTAGACGTCGGATAGATTCTTCCCCGTATTCGTTGATACGCTGAAACGTCCTCAATAGCTTTCTTATTCGCGGAACTGGAAGTAGGAACATAAGGTTGAACAATACCCCTAACTCGATACGTCTGTGGATTGTGGGCATAACAGCCTGGAGGTCTTCAACGTACTGGCTTTTCTGAGTAAGATTATATCAGCCTCCCATACCTTGTTCGTATTCTTACACATACCTTCCCTTGCTCCAGCATTCTGATTGAGCTTCCAAATGTCAAGTCGCCAATGATATCAGTGGCCATGAAACTGAACCACTTATAACAATCAGCGTATCCAAACCTTTTGTATTCCTTTTCCATCTGTTCCATAGCCAAATCGACCTTAGCTCGTACCAATGGCTCAAGTGCTGGTAATGAAGAATTGCTCAACGGATGTGCAAGCAGTCGACGACGACGAGAGTGCTTTTGAGAATCTCTCATTCCAAGCATTCCAGGGCCTGTCTTATCGTACCACGCCGACTTTTTGAAACCTCCTGATACTTTCTGGATAACTCTGACTGCCTCAGGATCATTGATACCTATTTCTGTTGGGCTGACACGAACTACAGGGCCTAGATACGTCTCAGCTTTTATCACAAGTCTGTATAGGGCACGCATTCACTCACCATATTTCACAAACAAGGAATCGAGGTATTGCATGCGTCGACCCGATAGTGTATGGTACTTGAGTATCAGCGTTGTCCATCGTCCTGTGGTAGGACCTGGAATCTTGGAGAGGGGGCCGAAAAGAGCAGTGTTTGCCTTGCCAACAAACTATGTACGATCAGTAGGGAAAAGAATCATTGGATATGGAGATGGTGGGCTCGGATACATACGCAAAAGATAAGTAATGTTATACATATCGCAAAGCCATGGTTCGACAGTGACTGCAAAACTACCATGGTGCTGGAAGCAAGATAACAAGAATCAGAACGGGTTGTTTCCATCCATGCGATAAGAGCTCGTCAATTGCAAAGATTAAAAGAACATCACAGTTGAGTAACCATTCACGGATAAATACCTTCATCATCTGAAGTCTGCCTCTTCATTCATTCCCGAGCCACTCTAAGCTCCGGGAAACCCCACATGAGACCTGAGGTACACTTCTCCGCCTCCTCTCGGGTTTAGCAACATGTTAACACCCGGCTCGCCCGCCGGATGATCGCCTGTATCACTAGTCGCATGCGTCTGGACTCGCAAGATGTGGGGAACCCAGGTCTTGGCCAAAGTTGGTGATTCAATAAGTCCGACAGAGTTGCATAATCATGGAAATCTCCCGTATGTTGGAGTTCATAGCTACCAGGTGCTTCTAGTGGATCAGCTCTAGGGTGCCGCGAAATAATGTTTATATTTTGATTCTCTTTGAAGAACTTAGGGCTCATGGGACATAGTTCCTATACACTCCCAGTAGTAAATACGGCTGAGCTTGCATAAAGCTAGTAAAGACTTAGGTATTTCTTTGCTAAAGGGTGACTGTCCTGATAGCCTTATTGATGCCTTCAGGGAGACGATGAAGCTGTCTGAGGAAGATTTGGATTGGCTTCCTTGCTGAGGCCGGTGGAGGATAAGTTCAAGGAAGAAGGAGATTAGCACCCTTGAGACGAAGAGAAGGAAGATGAAGATGGAGAGGAAGTTGACAAGGATGAGGATTGGCTGCCTTAAAGCTAAACTGCCAATCAATCACGAGACAGTATATGATTCCTGTGTTAAAGTGGCAATCAAGTCGAAGTAGTTTATATAAATCAAAGCGAGGTAACGGTAAGGGACTAAGGAAGATATTTTTGACGTACAATAGTGCTTGTGACGATACTGAGGCATGTCCAATCTAATAATTCAGGAGCTATCAAGTCTATGGCATGACAGTATTCAACTATAGACTACAGGGTTATACAATTATAATCCGAAGCACAAGGTAACCCATCTATATTTCTAGTTACCACGGTTAATAACAGGAAGAGTAAGCCAACTAGCATCTCCACCTACAGTGATGGAATTCATCCCATCAAAAACCTTGGGGTCACGATCATCCGGATGTTCATGAGAAAACTTGCCAACACCTTGAGTATCGTGACCAGCAATCTCCAGTACCAGAGTCTCTTCGGGCTCAAGCACCACGTTCGTAGGCCAGATCTCAACGTCCACATCATACTTCTGATCCTCTTCAACAGGCTGTGCGTCAGCTGAGTAGTAGTTGCGGTAGGGAAGATACTCTTTGTGAAGCTGGTTGTTAGCATCCACCTTGCGTAGGGAGACTCGCTGCCAGCCTTTAACGATGGGAACAGGGTCTCCCATTGTGCCAGTGTAAAAGACTTCCTCGCTCTTGGCGTTGATTTTGCGAAGGGTGATAAAAAGATCGATATCTGATGGGGGCGAGGTGTCAGAAGACTTGCGGGTTGCCGATACAGTGAGATGAGCCACAATATGACCGGTGATCTCTAAAGAAGACGGGGTTTTATACTTGAAGGTAACCGGGTCTCTATATGGATGTGAGCATTGAACTTTGTAGTCAAACTTGGGGAAGACTTGGCCTACCCGTGCAGAGCATCATACTCGATTATCTTTGTTGATGAAGACGGTGTGTTGCTCAAAATGTTGTTGGGAAGAAGGTAGAACTTGGTGTACTTTGTTTCAGGGAGTGGCCAATCTTTTTCATTTCTGGTTGGGAAGCTTCGTTCGCGCTCAGGATCATCCACTCCAGCTTCTCCCTTGCGCAGAGTGAGACGGACGCGGGGCTGCTTTCCATTTTTCCAGCCATCGGTATCATCATCCTTCAGGAATGAATTAAAGAAAGATAATTGTACCTCAGCTGACTCTGGGTAGTAGAATGGAAGGTCATGGCGTCCTACAATGAAGTGGAGGAACTTGTACTTTGAGCTTGCACGAATCCATCCGAGAACGTTGCCTCGAAGATGAAGTAGAATTCCTCCCTATGATGGAACGTTAGATACAAGGTCGTATTAATGTCAAGGACTATAACTTACCCAGTTAGCCACACTGAGAAGAGGCACCTCAATGGCTTCCACGTCAAAATCTCGAGTGCGGTAATACTCCTCATTGCGGAACTTGTGCATAGCCGTGTCTACTGTCTGATCCTGCCTATTCTCTACGAGAGTGTTCTCGTCAAGATCACCCTCGAGAGTATCATCACCCCATTTTCGGGCACCGCGACCTGGCTTTCCATACTGATTGGGACTAACTCCATTATTCCACCAAAAGTCTAGGTAGCAGTGTCAGTAATAGTCCTAAGCCATATCAAACGATGGTTACTCTTACCGATAAATCTATCAGAAAGAATCCCACCATGCCTTACTCTGTCCCGGTAGTAGTCACTCATACCTTCCCAAGGAATAATAGCGGCTAGCCCCTTGGGCTTTCGTGCAGCGACTCGCCACTGAGTACCAGCGTAATAACTGATACCAAGAAGACCGACCTTTCCCGAAGACCATTCTTGCTCAGCAGCCCACTCAATAACATCAAAAAAGGCTTCGCTAGTGCCCCTTGACATAGTGTCAAGAATACCAGGACTTTGACCAGCTCCTCTCTCGTCAGCTCTTACCACGATGTATCCTTTACTTGTCCAGTAAGCAGGGTCTGGTGTTTCCCAGGCTGCATGCGCAGACTTCATATCCGGGTTGAGCTGCTCCCAGCTCTTCTTATAGAAGACGCCATATGGGACATCCTTTCCGTCTGTTGTGCAGAATTAGCAAGTGCTCCTAATGGTGTACTGAGTATATCACGTACAAGGCCCATAAGTAGCGATGACAGGATATGTTTTGTCTCCAAACGGGGCCGCATCCTTGGGTAGGAAAACATTAGCGCGAAGAAGGCCCGTTTCATATGTCTTCAGTGGTATGTCGATATTCTTGATAAAAACATATGGAAAGTTTTCCTTGTCCATTGTCAGATACTTGTTCTCAACCATTTTGACAACTCTTGAGGTTTGATGGGTGTTGATGACGTAAATATGGTCAAGTCAATCTGAATTTTTTATCAAGCATTCATTCATTCATTCAAGGCTTTATCATGCTACAATTATGGCTGCTATTCCGATGAAACCATTGGAACACTTCCTTATGTGCTCTTTTGATCGAGTCTGGACATTACTGGTTGGTGATTTACTTGGGGCCATGTGGTCCCGAGCCGAAGCCTCTTCTGAGGAACCGCAGGTAAATGAGTCAATCTAAGCAGGGGTCTCAACCTTATGCAGTAGGCGATGTTGTCGGAGTCTTCGGGCTCCGTTCGGGACAATCCATTGGGGCTATTCCGCTTAGTGATGATGCGTGTTTTGACCTTTTCAGCGATCAGTATCCACATGGAAACCTGGCTGCCACTACACCACTATCAATATCAGCATCAGCGTGAATAACCTTTCTTACACAAACACGATGTCAACTACGCAGATATCCACCGCCAGCACTAACGGCAATAACACACGACTTCGGCTCGATGCTGCAGTTGAGGATGCGCTCCAAGACTACAAGATTCATCACGCATCGCATCAAGCATCGTCTCACCAACAGCAGAATGGTTATGGTAATATAGTCATTGTCGCAGGCGTGATCCCTCGAGAAGCACAGCCTAGCGATTTCGACCCTTCCCTAGCACCCCATCCGACGGTTCCTTATCCCGTTTCCAACCCAGGCTGGTGGACCAACACTTTCAGACGCGTGCCAGATTATCGACCTATCAACCAACATCTTGATTTGAATGAAAGGCGTCAGATGCTTTTATTTACAATTGTTGGCGGGATTATGGTCAGAGGCTGCTGGCTTATGTCGGTAGGTAGCCTGTCTTTTGCATGGTTATTGAAACGTACTAATCCTTATGTTGAGTGCTGGGCACAGGTTTGGAGGAATACAGCTGGAAGGTTGACAGATATTGGGCTCTCAAAGGTTGGAGGTGAATGGTAGACGCTATCGCTGATCCAAGGTTGGAGCTGGAACATCGGCACGACAGCGGCTCAATGTGTATCTAGTCACTCCAGAATGAACGATCGTTCCATTGCCATGTAAAAGTGTTTGTCGTATCTCACAAATCTTCGCTTCTGACACTGTGAAGAGTCAAAGCTGTTCGAGACAGCTCCTACCAAAGACCTACCATGAGACAAGGGTGATATGCACCGAAATCCTTGCAATAGATGAAGTATTATGTGTCGAATCGCTAGAGCATATCAAGCGATTTCGATACCCAGAGTTTCGAAAAGTAATATGTAAGTTATGATGGTACCGTATTGTCTCGTCCAAGTCTTTGTGCAACAACAACAATATACACCGCTTGTCTGGCTTTACAAAGAATGGCCTGGAATAAACAACAAGAACGCAACAGTACACGGTCTCTATTCACCAGACTCATCCCAATTTCCAAGTTGATACTGGCTATTACACATATTCACCAGTTCCCAACACTCGCCCAGAAATTTATTAGGCCCTTGATCTTCTTCACTCCCAGCTGCACCAGCCGCAAATAAGGTAGCCATGTAATGATCATCAGTTCCATGAGCTTCCTTGTATCGAGGATGTTTCATAAGTCTCGTAACAGCCCGACGCAAAGCAGGGCCTGTATTTTGTGTGACAGCATCTTCCAAAGCCTGTCTGAACTCAAGCGCAAAGTCACCAGGCGGTACGGGTTGTGCGAAGTTATCTCGGTAGGTAAGCATCTGATACCAATGGTTCTGGTATAGATTGTGGACAGACCCGCCACTTCCAATGATAAGTGTGTCTTCATAACGCAACGGCCGTAAGGCCGCTCCAATCTTGGTATGCATATGAGGGTCATATCGTGCATTCATGGAGACGATTGTTGTAGGTAGTGGAACACAGTGCGGAAACATGCGGATGACGATCAGAAAAGTGTCGTGAACCCATTCGAATTTGGGATCGGGTTGGGCGTTGATTCCAGCCGCTTGGAGCATATTGATAACACGCTCGCCGCCCTCTAGATCTGCTATCATCTTGTACGGCATGTATCGAGCTTCTGTGACGCTGCCCACCGGATCTTTGGTGGCGTTGGGGTTCATGCTGACTCGAACGGTATCGTAGGGAGAGTCCCAATGAGCACCCTGTTCTTTGTTCAGTGCTTTCCATCACTTTTGTTATCTTGAAAAGAAGCAATACATACCATCATGACAATACGCTTAACTCCGCGGCGCAGGCATTCATTGCCAATACCCTCCCAAATTCTGGCTGGCTCTGACTCTTCTCCTAGCATCATGGTAGATCCATGAGCAAATAGAAATACCGGAGTCAGCTCTGCAATACAATTGTCAATATCTTGCACGTCGAAAATGTGGTTGAACGAGCGCTTACTCTTCTTCTGTGTCGGTATGCTGCCCATACTGACTCTGTTGATACTGTTGTTGCTTCTCTATGAACCCAAAATCACTGCGACATGGAAATTTGGACTTTGTTAACAAATCTTGAATTTACTCTAAAAAAACCTCCGAATCTTCCGTGACCGCCGTATGATCACAAGTAATAAGGTTCTCAATTGATTTACTCAATGCTTCGTTACTACGCCATGTCTTTGTGGAGCCGAGCCGATGATCTTCTCTATCGGGTAACGGGGATGTCGATCATGAAAACCTCCGAGACACGTCAACAACGCGTATAACGAGCTGTTTCAAAAGCAGACTGTTTCGGCCGTAAGATATTGCTATCTTTCGACAATCATTTGTTCAAATCTTTGTTGAACCAAAGCAAGAATACAGAAATCATGACATCGGCACTAGAACAATATCAAGCCGTCAACGGGGCCTGGACTGAAGGCCGCCTGGAAAATGTCTTACAACGACAAAAAGAGCTTGCTTTATTGCATGCCAACCTCAAGAAATTCTCACCTGACCTCATCAGAGCCATATCTCATGGTGAGTGCCTCCAATTAACAACACATACCACGATCAACAAGTTAAGGGAGATCAACTAGATTTGCAAACTTCAGACGTGAGCGCAGCTGATGAGCTTCAATTGTCACTCGACTCGATCAAACAACTCTATGGAGACCTCGACTTCCCAGACACCTTGGCCAAAGAGAAGTTGGTCAGGAAGGGTGCCAGTTCACTCAACAATTTCGTTCCCGTGGGTCCTTCGCTGATTGACCCTTCTCCATACTCGCCTCTTGCAAGTGTTATTACACCTCTTGCAGCAGCTCTTGCGGCTGGAAGTCCTGCGATTGTGTTGGCCTCGCCGGCAACTCCCACAGTGAATGCCGAGCTACGCAAGCTCATCATCAAGAGCGTGGATGTTGAGGCGTTTGCAATAACTGATGATGACGATTCGACTAGCACGCGCCGGGATCTGAGTACAAAGTTCTTCGGTGTTGCTGCTCTTCAAAATTTAGCTCATCGCGATACTCTCTTCCCATCCCTCTACAAGGTGAATCCTTTGATCAGGACAACGTCAACGCCGTGTGGAACACCTGCTGTGTTTGTCGATCGCTCTGCTGAAGACCTCGAAGCTGTCGCAAGCCACCTTATCAATGCTACTCTCCGAGCACCACGGCATAACCCATTGCGAACACCGCGTCTAGTTTTTGTCGACGAAATCAATCTCGAACAACTAGATAAGCTGGTACGCGCAGACTCTAGTGCCAATGATCCACTATCGTTTGGCAACGACGAGGAGACTGCTCAGGCTGTCAAAAAGATCTTTCAATTGGTATCCCAAGCATCGAATACTAAGCCCGTCATACAATCCTCTGGGCATCTGCCGGCCGTCATTACTTTAGACAATGCCGAGTAAGTCTTTCCGAAGCACAGATGCACTTACCATCTGACTAACAATTCTGCAAGATCAATTGTAGAGGAGAATATCCAGAAGGCCGTAGAGTTGCTTGTAGTCAGCACCAATGGTCTTCTGCTCGTACCTACACGAAGTCTAGATCACGGTATCGACATCCTGTCTAAGCTGTATGTCCACAACTCATGACACACTTCTGGAAAGTTCGCCCTGACTTGTTATTAGAAATGCGGAAACCCCATCTCAAGCTGTATACATTTTCGCATCTTCCAAGGCATCTACCTACGTGGCATTATTCACAAACTCTGTCCAGGTGTTTATCAATACCATCCCTCGATGGTCGCTAGGTAAGACCATGTCTCAGCCTAGGTCAAGATCGTTTGCTAATCCTGATTTACAAATAGCTGTTATTGCCCCATCTACATCGTTTGTCAAGGATCGCTTATTGTATTCCAGAGAAGACTTTTCCGTCAGTAAACCAATCCTACAAGAGTCGGTCAAGTCCATGGGTTCACTTGCGGCTGGCGCCAATTCTGTTTGGCCTTTCCTGTCGCAAAGCGTGAATCTGGTAAGGATCAAGCAACCGAAAGGCGGCAGATTGAGCTATTTTGAGCGCGGCTTGCTAGTCGGTCTCGCTCTCTCCTTGATAGCTATCTCGGGCACGGGGTTCTGGATTCATCGAGGTATTCAGCGTTTCATCATCAGGTCTTGATAGTCACGCAAGTCACATGATTCATTTACTGCTTGTTTCAAACATCAATATAGAGCAGATATCAGAAACGAGTTTGTATAAATACTATCTTGAAGTCACCTTTCAAAACTCACCGCTCAATAAACCGTCAGCAGATGGCGCGCAGCAAGTATTCAAATAATCTACAGCCACTTGTTGGTGCCCAAAATTCAAGGCTCGTAAAAACATCTCTCGCATGCTCACTTCGGCACAACACAGCATAGACGATCCTCAATCAGTGTGGAGTTTGAGAGAGTAAAGGTAAGTCCCCAGACAAATCGCTTTGATTCGTTCAAGCCCTAATGAACGGAAAGAGCCGAGGACTAAACCGCGGATCATCTCAAGCCCGTTCGCTAATTCTTGTCCGTCCTTAGTCTTTCTACAATTTCTCCCTGATACATACTGACGTCATAGCATGGTAAGCTCTATATTTTGTATATCCTAACAAGCATTTCTATACTTTCAAGACTGGCATTGAAACACTTAAACTGACCTTAGATACTAGATTTATGTCTACACCTTTCTTAACTATATTAAGTCGTTGTTCTCATAAAACTCAATATTCCACGGGCTGGTCATTCTAGTAGTGTGCTTTCCCGTAACGGGTTGTGATTTCTGGTGCACAATGTTATATAATAACTAATTCCTAAGAGCATAACTACCCGAATCCACTTAGAAAAACCAAAATAAATAAGAATCACTTTAATAAATTCAATAGATAACGCACAAAGTAAGAAGCCTCCTATTGTTACTTGAGATTGACCTTTCTAGTGGGCGTAGGGTAGCTAGGAGAGATTTTTCGACCTGCACGCATGTCTTTCGATTATCTGACGTCACCCGCCAGTCCCATATCGATAAGATAAGATCATCGTGCCATCCTATATCAGTCTGTCCGATTAGACCAGGGCAGTCGTCAGCACGCATCCATTGACTAAGCGGAACCGGAAAATTAGAATCGGCTCTTGTGCATTGCGAGTTAACCGGTACAAAAAAGGTGCATCAGCAATGTTAGAGGGATTGATTGACGTGGCAATTACCTGAACAACTAATTTCAATCGTCAACTACTCTCTATCACTTGTCTATATAGGTCACAGGGATTATAAATATTCAAGAGTGGCTCTGAATCTACTAACTCTTGCTACCTGAGATTTTATATCATTTTTCATTTATTCTTTTATAGTTTATAGATTATAAAATAATATCATTATAGAGGTCTTTAGATAGATTATTGTATATAGTATCTTAAGAGCTTAATTTTTATTGTTTTGCTTTTTACAAATGTATAATATAAATACTGGGGTATGTACCAGCGCTAGTATTTGTAATCCCTGTGGGCTGTACATGTAGAAATTCCATATTCCCCACAAGTACTGGGTTTCAAGATTTACTGCAGTACAAGCTTGTGGGGCCGTGTGGGCAAGCCGACCACCGGATCTGAACATGGTAGCAGTGATGACCAGTGATGACCTCGGACTGTTGAGCCAGTACCTGATCACAGTGTACCTTCGATGCTGCATTTAATGGTGATAATAGAAGGATTTGAATAGAAACAACTTGTTACTGATTAATTACGAAGTTTTAAATCTCGCGAATCATGGGTCTTAACGCTGGAACCCCCCTCAGACGAGTGGTCACCCACCACAAAGGCGGCGCCTCTGCCGTCTTATCGGATGAAGATCTCCACCTCTCTTCCGGTTTTGGTAGCAACGCAGTCACGATCTGGAGAAATGACAAGTATCCTGCAGAGCTTGTTGATAATCATCCTGTGACCACCGACCCAGTCATCTATACTCCTGGCTCTCTCATTCGAGTCGTCGACTTCCCACCCAACTCCTCTGGTCACAACCATAGGACTGCATCGCTTGATTATGGGATTGTGTTTGAGGGTGAGCTAGAGATGGTTCTTTCAGACGATTCGAAGACAATCGTTCGTGCGGGCGATATTGTTGTACAGCAAGCGGTGAGTGACATATTACACCGTGGGTAAATCTATGCTTACTGGATGGGTCTTGAAGACTTTGCATCAATGGAATAATCTTACGGATAAACCTGCACGCTTGATCTTCGTGCTGCTACCGTCCCAGAAAACAGCTAATGAAGTTGATGTGTCGGAAATTGGTGTGCCTGAGAGATATCTTCCCAGGATTCCATAGTGGCTGGCCGGAGGTAATGATAAGGTCGGACAGATGATATTATAATAGATCATGACTGCTATCACAACAATAAACAATGTTATATTTGAATAAGTTCAAAGCCAGCGGAGTGAATTAATGTTCGATATGCGTCTTGTGAACATCCTCATTGCTTCTGTAATTAGTTGAGATACACGTGTAATGCTCTTGCAGCTTCTCATCGTCTGTCTGAATGGACTTGAGAAAATATGGAGGCTCTAATTAATTCTAACATAATCGCCAATCGCCAGACCATAAGGACTACCAAGATGAGTCTGGGCACGAATGGGCTTAAGTGATTCTACCATCTAGCCGAAGCAGCTACAAACTGCCATGGTCTAGCTAGGGTTCTTTTCGATCACACGAGTAACAAGATCACTGTCATTGGGCAATAAGTATCAAACTGCAGAAGGTGCTCAGAATTGTAACTTACGTGTCCATGTACGCCCTCACCGTTGCGATTTTACCGCTGTCATTGAAGCCCAAGACCCAAGTATACTCATTGGGGAAGGGATCACCGCTTTTTGTCTTGGTGTTCTCAGCCTTGAGTTCAACAGCAGCTTGGTTGCCCTCGACGATAATGTTTTGAGGGACAAGATGCAGGGGACCTGCCCAGGTTGACGACAGTGCTCTCGTGCCTTGCTGGAACTCTTCAATGGACTTATAATGACCAGAAATCTTGCAGTGAGCGCCTGATCATTTACATTAGCTATAGTTGAAAGGGGTTGTTTAAGGGCACTTGTAATCGAGCCTTACCCTTGACGATCCAGTCGACGTTGGGCTCAACATGGGGCCAGAAGCTGGCCATATCACCCTTGGAGGGGCCTTGAAAGACTTTTTGAACATGCTCACGAGAAACCATTTTGAACTTTTTGACAAAGATATTGAGAATTGAAGTTTGTTTTGTTATCAAGGTGCTGCGTTTGGTCGTTGACGAAGAAGCTGTAATGCTGTAGCTGGTTGTCAGCTTTTTAATTACCACATACATGCTCAGAAAGTGGGGAATGTAATGCTGTCCGTCGACAAAAGGACTTTCTGTCCCTAAATCCACCTTCACTATGGGAATCGCTTCCGAGAGGTCGGCTCTCGTTATTGTGCCCCGTGTGGGGAGGGGCCGAGTCAGCGGGGAAAGCGACCAGCCGGTGGAGCGGAGGTAGCCTAGTCTGTGTGACACATTCGGAAAGGACCTGTTTTGGCTGAAATGTTGTAGGCCCTTGTACACACACGTTTGGCGAAAAATGAGAATGGCGAGGCCCAAGGACTAGGGGGAGTAGACAGGAGGTGGTTTTACTCGACAATGAACGAGCTGGCTGAGTGATGGTCATAGATCGATTCGGAGGGGCAAGCAGATGTCTCAAATCGGTTAGGATTGCGGTAAACTTACTTGTTTATAACAATGATGATTGCCAATCTGTTTTTGTAAACTGCGAAGACTTTCTAGTAAATTGATTCACAAGTAAATCCTCTCCTTACTAATTTTTATACAGCATCGCTATGCCTCTCAAGGTCATCATTGCCGGCGGAGGCCTTGGCGGCTTGGGTGCTGCTATTGCAATGGCTCGTGCTGGCCATAACGTCGAGGTATTGCTGAGCGTCATAAAACATCGAAAAGGAATGAAATTGACTTGTCCAGGTTTTTGAGCAATCAAGCTTCCTCAACGAGATCGGTGCCGCTATCCATATTGCCCCTAACGCAACCAGGGTTTTGAGGTCGTGGGAGATCGACTTTACTGATCTACAAGCCGTCTTGTGTAACGCCATCAAAGTCTACGATAATATGGGGAAACTCATCTCTGTTCCAGTGGTCAGTAGTTTAATAGTTTCACATTAAACTACACTGACAATGTGTCACTGCCCTAGAAACTCGAAGAACTCCAACAAAAGATTGGCAGAAAGGACGAATGGCTCCTCACACATCGTGTCGACCTGCACAACACTCTTCGCAAAGCAGCCACGGGCAAGGAATATGCAGACCGGATCATAATTCATACTGCAAGCAAAGTTGTCGCCGCGGCAAGTAACCGATCCTGACGTTTCCTTACGTGACGATAGAATTAATCACTGACAACCAACAGAACGCAGAAACCGGCGAAATCACTTTGGCGAACGGAGCCAAACACAGTGGTGATCTTCTAATAGGGGCTGATGGAGTTCACGTATGTCATATCTAACAGCCTGAATGAAGTAGATCTGATGGCAAGACTGACATACATCAGTCGAAAGTCTTTTCCTCCGTTGCAGGGAGCGTACCCAAACGTGTCAGCACGAAGCAAAACACTTTCCGATTCCTCGTACCAATCGATAAACTCATGGAAAACCCGATTACCGGACCCTTTTTCAGCAAGCTTGGCTTCGACTGCCAGCACGTGTTCACGACGAGAGATCGCCGAATGGTCATTTATCCTTGTAGAAATGCCAAGCTGTTCAACATAGTTGCTATGCACCCGGCTGAGGATGCCGGTCTTGAAAGCGAATCCTCGTGGCTGGCGGGCGGAAAGGTTGAGGATCTGCTTGAGGTCTACAAGGAGTTTGGACCTGAACTCATTGAATTGTGCAGAATCGGAGAAGATTTAAAGCTGTGGAGTTTGGCCACAAGAGACCCCCCACCAAGTTCTACAATGGCAGGACAGTTTTGCTTGGCGATGCTGCGCACCCGATGCTTCCTCGTGAGTCAGCCTATTATCTGAAAGTAAAGACTTTGAACTCACATGTTTTCTAGATCAAGGGCAAGGTGGAGCACAGTCTTTTGAGGATGCTGCAGCTCTTGGAATCTTGTTCCCCGCCAGCACAACAGTGGCCGATGTACCTAAGCGATTGAAACTTTACAATCAGCTTCGCTACCCACGATCCGTGACTGTCATGTTCATGTCAAAGATCAACGACGAGAGGCGAGGAGAGATGATGGATGACCTTCGCAAGTTTGTGCCTGACGCGGAACTACCTCCCAACATCTTTCCATATCTCTGGAACAACAACGTCCTCGATGACGCACAGAAAGCCTTGGTAGCCGCAGCATGATTTTTTAAAGCCGATGTACAGTATGCTTGATAGCAAAATAAAGAGGGCACAATTCAAATTACGAGATCTTGTGGCTAGCCTTGCAGAAGCAATTATCCTGATACGTCAAATCATGGTTCGAACGGTATGTCGTGTTTATCATGCCATGTTGCAGTCTGGGGCATCAGAAATGATAAAAGTGAGAAGTAGGACATATAACTACGGATCAAGGTTTTATACGCCCACCCATCTCACGATACCAAGTAATAAAATTTCAGACAATCTGAAGCGTTACGGGTCTAACAGCTGGGTCGTGTATAGAGTCATCGCTTGCAAAAGCAGATCAGAATCACTATCTGGAACCTACGTGCGTGTAAGTCAATAATTTGGAAGTCGAGACATGCCTGTGATCGTGTCCGAATTGAGCATAATGCCTCCATACAAAGCTATCGCGAAAGCCATGATGGATATCTGTTGATAGGGAGACACTGTCAACGGTAGAAAGAAGTGACATTCTCGCTCTCGCGTTTCGCCTTTATCATCCGAGCACAAATTTCGACGATAACTTTCTGCTTACACATCCCGAATGGGCACCGTGTCTTAGCTTCGGGACCGGCCCACCGGATCATCGCCATCATCAGTGGGGAAGCTTCACCAGACAGTAGAGAAATGTGTGGCTTAGCAGACTGGATGAATGTCACATTGTTTTAGAAAACAAGAGATATATTTGTTTCTGAACCTATATGGATGGTAATGGTAGCTGGTTTATTCGTGCTATTATCTCAATTCATTTGAGCTAGATCTAAGCCTACTGACACACCGTCTCCCAATTAGATGAGCAGCCACTATGACAGTCACGGCAAGACAACTGGATGAAACACTTTCTCCCGCCAATTTGTCAAAGGACAAGTTTACTCCAATTGACCATTCCAATATCCCTCTGGAGAAGGAAGAATGGCCTGTCATCATTATCGGCTCTAGTATGGTTGGAAAAACCCTCGGACTTCTTCTCGGCTACCATGGGTAAGCTGTAGCCAAAGACCTACTTACCACCTGGCCAAACTGATTGTGTTAGCATTGAATCGGTTTCATTTGATCGTCATTCCCGAGCAGGTGCCCATCCCCGAGCTGCTGGTATCAACTTTCGAACAAGCGAAATTCTTCGTCAACTCGACCTTGAGGACTTCACTTTGGAGCAGAGCGGAAAGGAATTCGATCTTAATGCTGGCATGCTTCTAGTGGAAAAGCTTGTTGGCGGAAAAGTGATCAAACATCTCCAAGAACATGATCCTGAACATGTCAAGATGTTCACACCTTCAAACTGGGTATGGATCTCACAACGAATGTTTGAGCCTATCCTGAACCAAAATGCCGAGGAATTCAATAGCGAACAGCGTCATGGACATGAAGTATTACTCCACGAGGAACATGAAGATCATGTCATTGTTGTTGTCAAAGAGTTGGAAACTGGGAAGATCAAGAAGTTCAAGACACCATATGTGGTGGCATGTGATGGTAACCGCAGTCCAACTCGTCAAAAAGAAGGTATCAGCTAGGAAAGCCCAGGTATCCTCCGAAACAGTCTTGGTATAAGCTTCAAGTCGGACCTGAGCCCTTTCATCGGGAAGAGGATGGTTCACGGGGTAGTGTACGTGGAAAACAAAGACATCGGTGGCGGCTTTCGCCTGGAGAACGAGGGCAAACAAGGAATAGTCATGGTCAACAATGTCGGATCAAAGGCTAGTTTCGAGCCAGGGTCCGTCAACGCTGATGATGCTAAGCAATATTTCTATCAACTATCTGGTTTGACTCCCGAACAAGTCACTCTTGAGATTGTTTCAATGAACTATTGGACCATGGTGGCATATACTGCTGGCCGATTCGAAAGCAAGGGCGGTCGAGTTTTCCTTGCTGGAGATTCCGCTCATACCATGCCACCAACTGGAGGCTTGGGTGGAAACACTGGAATAGCCGTCAGTCAGCATTCCTTCCCTTGAAATTCTGACTGCAATCTCAGGACGCCCATAATCTTGCCTGGAAGTTGGCATATGTTTTGTCTGGCAAAGCTTCGCACTCACTACTTGCATCATACAACATTGAAAGACAACCCATTGACGAGTTTACTGTCAATGAGGCTTACAACCGCTTCCAAAACAGAATTGTCTTCCAAGAGCCTCCAGCTCCAGAAGCCCCAGATGTTTCCATTGAGCTGGGATACAGATACCCTCGAGGGGGAGCTTTTGTCTCAGAGGACGAGTGTCCTGTTACTACAGTACTTTATGATGACCCAACTATCCCTAGTGCCGTTCCCGGATCGAGGTTCCCACATTCCTACATCGAGGATACTACCAAGCCCGGTAGCACCATTTCTACCATTGACCTGGTGAGGAGGAGCTTTGTACTTATCACCATTGATCCTGAGTCTCCATGGATAGCCGCTGCAAGCAGAACTCATGTCAAACTTGACGCTTGTACTCTCAATGCTGCATCTTCTCCATATAGAGATCCGTCGGGGGACGTCGAAACGAAGTGTCGCCTGAAGCAAGGTGAAGCAATCTTGGTGAGACCTGATGGTTTCATCGCTTGGCGTGGAGGGAGGATCGACAATGGACATGAGTTGAAGCTCACAGAGGGAATTGATGCGATCTTGAAGTAGTACTACAATCAGATACATACCTTAAGAAAGATATTGAACGATCCTAGTTTATAGCCTAGACTTATACGCAGAGGATCTTCAAATGCTTACTATAGTGAGATTAATACACATGGTTATTATTCTTGAATCTTACGTTATCCATACTCTTGCCTTTGCTTTCTAGAATACCACTTCGGGATACTCTTAGTAGATAATGATGGTAATAAATCTTCACCCTAGCCGTTCATGGCATTTCCTTTTCAAAGTGATGATCACCTAGCTTGACATAAATTTCCCCACTTCAAGTACAACCGACACATCTAGACTCTATCTCGTCTGACTTTCCACGCCTTTCCTGGCAGGTAGGACATCCGGTCTTGCATCCCTTAACCCATGAAACCTCGTAGTAATAGAGATCGCTCTTCGTGACACCATGAGAGGGACTACCAGGCTAGAGCTTGTCGGACAAGTTAGCCTCGCAATTAGCACCTACCAAGGAGCGAACAACATTTAGGAAAACATCTTTGTGTCCACCTCTGAATTTCTTGCAGGAGACGTTGAGGGCTAACTCTAGGGGTGCCCTTTCAACCTCTGGTTGTGCTGGTGCCTCTGTAAGCTTGTTTGAGACCCAAGAAGCACATGGGCTCTCGACACATGCTTTTCTTTTACCATCGCCGCCAACTCTAGGGGCACATTGCGTATTAGTCACTGTCTCCGTACATGAGCTACTTTCCGGAGTTAACATGGGTCCAGGAACTTTCGCGATCGTTGGCAGGCCGGTTAAGTTTAGAGATGGTGCTGTTGCTAACGTGATAGGTATGGCTGTATACTAATAGGTCCCACATCCTATATCGATAATGCCCTTAAGAAGACTGTTCCCTGAATTGAAACACTTATCAATAAAGGAGTACATAGAATCACCGTATGACATCGGACATTTATCCTTTATACCACTCTAGCTATATTTAAATACCTAGCCATCACAAACCTCAGCTCGTTCCGAAGTATATATTGTCTCGGATTGAGGGATACACGCCTCTCCTTAGAACCGCTACCGGCACCTGTAAGACTCTCACTTAACTAATTACC
Organism: Fusarium heterosporum; assembly: GCA_013396295.1. Taxonomy (NCBI): domain Eukaryota; kingdom Fungi; phylum Ascomycota; class Sordariomycetes; order Hypocreales; family Nectriaceae; genus Fusarium; species Fusarium heterosporum. Next base: position 25,473 of record JAAGWQ010000063.1, on the reverse strand, counting down.
ATTATTTCTATTTACTTCGGCATAGAATTTTACATCAACAGCGACAAAACAGTCGCGATATAGGTTACTATCACTCTATTATTAGCATTAAATATCTAGGTATTTAGAATTATTCATAGAGGTATTTTCGATAAAAAGGCATAACAAAAATACAATACAGTCTTGTCTTTAATCTCTTTAAACCCAGCAAGGATAGCCTTATTACCAGCTGGTATCTCGCCCAAGATAATAGAAACCTTAGGAAAGATACTGGTGGTAATAGTCGGGGTTAGTTTTGCAGGGCAGTCCACTGGAGCACGGCAGATTATGTAAATAGTGCTAGAGTTTATCAGGAGACTGAGATTTCGAGATAGAAAACAGATTTACCTTATACATGTTTCGCTTTTTGAGTAGAAAGGTATAGTCTTTATATAAGGCGACGGATCCTTATACTTACAGTTGTCTGGACTATTGGGTTTATTAGGAAATAGAGTGCTTTTCGGATCGAGGTTCTCAGGGTCTTTGGGGTCTGGAGTCTTGAAGTCTTCTGGCTTTGGACCCCGAGGGCTTTTTGAATCCTTTGACTTGATAGGATTTAGACCACCCGAGTCGAATTGGTTAAGCTCAAGGCAAAAGTAAAGGATGGCATAAGCACAGCCGCCAAGGTCTTATACGCTAATTGTTAATTCATTTAATACTTGAAACGGAAGTCCATATACAAGTCCGAGATACATAAGCTTCTATATATATTTCATCTGAAACGCAAGCTTTACACAAGGATTTTATAATTATACTGGTACTGGCTTAGGAGACATAATAAAGACCTCTACAATCCGACGTGACGTCCACTCCAGGAGTCCAGATCTCATGAGATAATAGACCAAGAGGCTGGTGCTTAGGTATATAAGAAACACTACTTTTATTTGCACACCTGGAATGTACGCTGTCACCCTTACCTGGCACGATTCTATCGTCTTTTGTCCTCCGTCCTTTGATAGGAAAGTGGCTGAGGCAAGGTCTGCTGTCAATATGAAAGAGAGTATACAGGAAGAGAGAGCTATGCTGGGATATCATGGTCCATGAGTTCGCCCACTGACTTGGTAGTGCTGGAAGAGGGACACCCGAGGACCGACTTGGTGCGTACATCATGAAGGGTTCTTTTCTCCAGACTACCAAGCTGTCGGGAAGAATGGAGCCTTTATCTATCGACAGCCTAATAGAAAGCGTACCACTAACGCCCATATCCCTACATCAAAAGTCTTGGCTGACGAGATGCTTGACAACAGACAACTTCTTATGAGTTGCCAATCTGGCGCGTGCCCACGAAGGACCCAATGCAGGCAATCTCGGCCGAGCAAAGCCACCTTTATAGCCAAATCATACACCCATTGCACTCATGTCGTCAGTCGCCTTGTCAATGAAGCCTCTAGGCGAATTCTCTGATACTGGTATGAGCTATTATTAATAGCATATTCATTGAGAATGTGAATAACTGGGACTAGGCTGATGATGGGAAGACGAAGGTGTCCAAGTCTCACGATTTCGTGTCCAGTAAACCGTTTAGACGATGTGCGGGGTATCACGAGTTACCTTGCTCATAGATGCATCAACAAAGCAGGCCCATCCATAATTGTAATGCGGACCGGTGGGAGCTGGATACAAGTTAAAAAGAAATAAGGACTTATCAGACTTAATCGACCTTTCAATGACCAAATATCCTACTTGCCGATGCAAACGATTCGTCGCGAAGTCACTGCACAAAGGTTTGTGGTCCCGAACCGAACTCAAGTCCAGATAGTTCCGAGTACGATTTCATCGGCCCCACTATCGAGCTTGCAAAACGTTCCAGTTTAATGGACTTAACAGAAGATGAGGTTGTGGTGGAAGAGTGCATTCACAGCTATAAGTTGAATATTGGTTCGATTGTTGTAGAATTAAAGCACCGTCACATCATCTATCTGAACCAACACTACCCTGAAAAGCAATTCGTTACAATGTCTCTTATGATCAATGGATTCGATGTTGATGTAGTCCCTGTCATTAAGCCTGGGGCTAAGGAGGCCGGGCCTTATGATCCTCTCAGCCCCTCAGTCACCGTTCTTCCCAAGGGCCACCAACGCACCTCCGCAAACAAAGCTTTTGAAGCCGAAACAATCTTTGAGAAGGATATCGTATTGCCCATGCGTGATGGTGTGAAGCTATATGCCGATGTTTTCCGGCCCAAGATCGATAAGAAGGTACCTGCTATACTTATCTGGAGTCCATACGGTAAGACTGGAAATGGTAAGCTTTTAAATCGAATAACGTCTGACACTTCTATTACTGACACCTCTATAGGTCCTCACGGACTTGGTATGATACCTGGCCGGTTTGGAGTTCCCGAAAGTGCGGTCAGTGGCTATGAGAAATTCGAAGGCCTCGACCCTGCCGTATGGACCGCCAGAGGATATGCTATCATCAATGTTGACCTTCGAGGCTCCTGGGACTCTGAGGGAGTCATTCCGTAAGTGATACCCCGTACTAGAGTGAGATTGGTGTCTTGATAAGCTTTATCTCATTGTTGTTTGGTTCAGTGACAAAGCTAACCTTTTCAGATGGGTCGGTAACCAAGATGGTGAAGACGGCTACGACGCTATTGAGCACGTTGCTGAGCTTGATTGGTGCACGGGTAAAGTTGCCATGGGCGGAAACAGCTGGCTCGCTATGGTTCAATGGCAGATAGCTTCCCAACAACCCCCTTCGCTGGCTGCTATTGCACCTTGGGAGGCTAACTCTGACTTTTATCGTGATACCCTCGCTCGTGGCGGTGTGCCGTATCCTTATTCCGCTATGTGGAAGCTTCTTCAGGACCTCATGGTTGGGCGCAATTCAGCGGAGGCTCCTATTGCAATGCTTGAGAAATACCCTTTGTTCAACGACTACTGGGAAGACAAGAATGTCAAGCTCGCGAAGATCCAAGTTCCGGCATATGTTCTTGCCAGCTTCTCAACTGCACTTCACACAACTGGTTCTATTCGCGGTTTTCATGAAATTTCTTCTAAGGACAAATGGTATGTCATACCTGAAATCTATGAGCGTATTTGAGTCTGAGGCTGATATGTCCACAACATCAACAGGCTTCGAATCCATGCCAAGCAGGAGTGGTCGGATCTGTATCATCCTGACAGTGTTGACGATCTGAATAAGTTTTACGACTACTTCGTCAAGGATATCAAGAATGATTGGCCGAGCACTCAAAAAGTCCGAGGTTCCCTTGTCGGGTTTAACCTGGTAAGCTACTCATCATCATCTAAAGTTTACATTTCATATTAACGTGAGTTAGCCTAATATATCGAACGTGACTCTTGAACCATACCCAATCCCCAACACGAAACATACCAAGCTTCATCTTGGGTCAGGTCAGAGACTGGAGGCATACCCCCAGAAGGATGCTGACACGCTGTCATATGATGCAGCGTATCTTCCCAAGCACCCTCTTGAAGGCGGCGAGGAACTCCTCTTCAGATACAAGTTCACCAAGAAGACGTGGCTCATCGGTTATTCATGGCTTAATGTCAGCATTTCAAACGAAGGCGACGATGACATCGATGTTTTCGCCCAGCTCGGAAAGCAGGATGCCTCCGGGTCTCAGTTGGTCAACATGAATGTTCCTCTGAAGGACCTTATTCCTCCTGTCAATGATCACACAGAGGCTGCCGATACCTGCTTCCTAAAGTACCTTGGTCCTACTGGTTCTCTCCGAGGGAGCCATGCTATTACGAAGGTAGATCTCAATCCTGGAAGGTTCACTGGCGAGTGGCCCGAATACACCAACAAAACACGAAAGGCCATTCCCGCCGGCACTGTTGCGAATCTTGAGATTCCTATCTGGCCTACTGGCGTCGTATTTGAAGAGGGCGAGTACCTGACTTTGAAGGTGTCTGGTCACTATATGAGTTTTATGGAGTTTGACTTTCTTTACACAGCTACTCATGCTAATAAGGGTCGCCATACGATTTATGTTGGAGATAAATCTGATAGTTACTTATCGGTTCCTCTGCTAGATCCTCTTGCTTAGCTTATGTTAATAGCGTGAATAGATATATCTCACGATCTAATTTTTACTATGGCTCGAGGAATATTAGACAGTGATATAGAGCTATATATGTACTTTTTATTAATGCTATAAAGAGGATGCTGCTTAATAGCCATGCTATAAGCGCTAAGATGAAGACTACTACGCTGGCATATTCCGAATTATTACACCTATTAGTCTCCTATGGCAAGCAACCTGGACAGGGTGCATCACAAGGCCCGCTGCTTATCGCCAAACATTAAAGGAGGAAGCATCATTACCATTTCATTAATTAACTGATCTAATCATAGTGCAAAACTAACTGTTATACCACCGGCAGGGCAATTCAACTAAGAGAGCCGCGTTACCCAAAGTAGAAGAGTCACCTGATAATTACCGATCTCTTATAGATAAGACAATACTGCTGGAAAAGCGGGGTGCGATAAAGTTCAGGTAGATAGTCTCATCAGCCCCCAAAACGGGGGAAGCATACATTCAGACTTGCCCAACCCCCCGTACCTCGCAGTATGGTCCCTACTTGATTTGATACGTCACCGTCCGGTATAGTATAGATCCCGTGGTTATGGAGCATCGGAGACGTGTCTCCCGAGCGTAAGATTCCCAGAAAGGCCAGGGAGGGATATAAATAATATACCCAGTTCATCTAATGTTGGATGCGATAGGTGCGATGAATGTCGTCGATTGAAAGAGAAATGCGAGGGTGGCGTCCCGTGTCGGAGGTGCTCACATCTCCAACGGCAATGCAGACACACAGATCCGACCCCAAAACTTCGTGAGTTTCGTGCCTACATTCCGAGGTGAGCAGCTTTCTGGACTGCCGAGAGCATGCCTGACACCTCTCAGAGAAAGTCGGCGGAGACCAGACATTGGCGAGCTGATTGAACGTTCGAAACACATGGAACGGATATTACGGCGCGCCATGCCAGGTACCTCGCTTGATACCAAAAGCCTTTGCGATATAGCAGATAGACTCGAAGCCGGCCATCAGAGTCTAAATCTGGCCTCAGGCGGGCCGAGAGACTTGGAAGGGTTGGAGGTCAATCTGGAGGCGCTGGAGATCGATGAGGAGGCGTATACGATGCAACCAGTTGGAGATACGACAGCTCGTTTGTTCACCTGTTCTATTCACACCGAGGACGAATACTAAGTTATGGCAGATTTCTCCGGGGAATTCTCGTATTGGAACTTCTCCATGCGGATCAAAAATCTAATTGAGAGCCAAGTCCAAGAGCCGGAGAGCCACCGAGTATGTTTTCACCGTCAATTGGCTATGCTTCTCGGCTATACCTCGATAACTAATGATACGTAGGGAGACAAAATTCAGAATGATGATTGTGCATCCGCTTTTCCACGTGCCCATCATCTACGCCCTGAGCACAATCATTTGTCGGAAGCCGTATCATCTTTTCCCCCACGCAACATATCGGATTTCCTTGTGACAGTCTATTTTAAGTTCGCAGAGAGCTATCTCTTCTTTATTGAAGAAAGCTGGGTTGTCGACAAATTAGATTTGCTCTACAAGAGCCCCAAGAGCCTGGCCCAAGCCGGTGGCGAAGTGACGGTCAGCATACTCCTGACAGTTCTTGCCATCGGAACACAATACGCCCATCTTGAACATACCAAGGGTCCTGAGAGCATCTCGCCGTCAGGTTTCTTGGAGGAAGAGATAGGCGCCATGTTTTACCAACACGCAATCCGGCTGCTTCCCGAGATCATTGAGATCTCGTCTCTCGAAAGTGTACAGGCGTGCCTGTTGTTTGGATACTATTCCCTGCCGATTGACGCTTCTGGCCTGGGGTTTATATACATCAACCTGGCCAGCAGACTGGGGATACAGAACGGCATGCATCGAAAATGCAGCAATAGCGCCTTTGATGCAAGCGTTATTGAAACACGGAATCGCGTTTGGTGGACAACCTTTGTGTTGGAAAGGTAGGCTATGGCTTCCCCGGACTGCGATTGGGTTGCATGTTGCGCTAACTGGAGAAAAGAAAGATATCTATTTTCCATGGCCGGCCTATCTCGGTGTCGCGGTCAAATATAGATGCCAGATTACCGACAGATGGAAATGTTATGCAATCAAAGGATTGGCGCAAACAAGCCACCTATATCGGGGTATCTGTACAGCTGATGTACTTCCTCGAAGACATGTACCACGAAATGTGAGTTAAGTTCTAAAATGCACGCAGAAGACAAAATGCACTTCCGTAAATAACACCTACATAGCAGCACCTTGCGCAACTGTCCAAGACAAGAGATAGTTACAGTTGTATCGAGCCTCGTGGGCATAAAGAACGGCCTGACAGCATGGTGGCAATCTCTTCCTCCGGATACAATCGATGCGAATGCACAACCAAAGACAGCGCAGTTCCGATCGGCAATGCATCTCAGACTCGACTACTGCCTTGTGCGTATGTTTGTCGGAAGGCCGTTTCTATTGAAGAAAGAGACACAAGACGCTGGGACAAGCCCCTCCGTGCCCGAAAACAGCCCTGAGGCTGGGGAAAGAAGTGCATCAAATCCAATGTCTAGTCGAGAAGAGCTGATAGGCGACTGCATAAAAGCGGCAACAGAAGCCCTTGATATCTGCCAGCAGCTACGATCGAGCGGGGTGGGCCTCGCCCGGGCCTCGTATCCCGAGTACAGCGCGTGTCGGGCATCATTGCTCGTGCTGATTGCTTACTCGATACGCAATTTCTCTGGCCAGTTCCACAAGTCGCTGTGTGAGGGATTGGATATGATACGGGAACTTTCTGCTGCTGGGGAGTCGGCGCGGTCCGAGGTGGCCTTGATCGAGTCGCTCGAGCGTGCACTTGCTCGCTTGCACGCTGGACCACCTCCGCACGACGAGGGCAGCCATAGCCACGGACAACCTGGTTCGGAATATGAGGCATTCCGTAGGTGGGTAGCTAACTTGGCAGGCAAGAATGTGCATGATGCCACTACATCTGCAGCTTCGGATGCCCCGGGTAGTCAAGCAGAGATAGACGCCGTGTCCGACTGGCCCTTGAACCTTGATGCCCTTTCCAATATGGACTTTTTCAGTGGTTGTGACCCCGCGTCTGATGCTCTACTTCAACAACCCTTATTTGGAACTAACGATCTCTCCCCGTCTGGTGGGTGGCTTACCCAAACCGAGACCGAAATACTTGGACGATTTGTTACAGGACCTCAAGGAGGAACCTAGTCAGTCACTGCAAGCAAGTTGTATTAGAATGAGATTAATCCAGCTATTTGAAAAATAACCAACACTAAAGCGATCTTTCTACGATCCCCTTCGCCATCCTCGGCAGTGTGTCAGCCATAACCTCCATTTGCGCGTCAAATATGTCGGCGCAGGGATCCTGCTCATATATGGTACAATAAGCACCCCGAAACCCAACCTTTACTGCAGCAGAAACGTCCCACATGTGAGCAGCGGCAAACCACTTGACATCGTCGGGTGCGAATCGAGCTAGGGTTGGCTTGTACGCAACCAACGCCGGCTTGGCCACGCCCTGCCCATCGCAGCTGATAAGGTTATCCAGAGGCATGTCGACGCCGGCACGCTCAAAGTATCCGCCCACTCGCTTGGCATCGCCCGTTGTCAAACACCACACCGTGAAGCCGGCGTCTCTCAGTATTGCGAAGCACTCTTCCGTCCCGGGACGCAGCTCGAGTTCCGAGTATGCCTGGACGCAGGCGTCCCTTTCTGCATCTGTGGCGAGGTCCCTTGGTGCCGCAACGCCTACCATGAACAGCGTGCGAAAGAACAGGGCGCGCAAGACGTCCTTGTAGGGACGATGGCGCTCAGAGACGGAGAGAAAGGTGAACTCAAGCTCAGCTGCCGTCATCCAAGTGTAGCCGAATGCATTGGCTGTGATATTTTTGGCGGCCAGCTTCTCGCCTATGGCGCGGTCGATGCCGGCATAGAATGCATCGAATGATACGCAGGTGCCGACGACGTCAAAGACTACGTGTTTCTGGTTGGTCATGTTGGGGATTTAGTGCCACTTTTAAATGTAGCCCTAGGTGATAGAAGGGAAAAAGATAGGTGGGCGAAATAACATGGGATGCAGAGAACCCAAATGCGTGGTGGTCCAAGTTTCAAGATTACGCAGTAGACAGTTATCTCAAGAACAAATAATTCGCAGCATCGACAGCGACTAGGATTGGTCTCTTTTATCCAATGATGACAATGGCACTATGGCACTCGTACTTTATTGCCTTGTGATCTTGATCTAACTTGATCGGGTAGGACCGGTCCGGTGAGATATGATTTGCTCCTTAATCTCTACTTATCAGACATCATTATCGGGCTCCACCTTTGGTCTCAACTCTCGTGTTCCGGATTAGGGATAGCTTGATAGTATCCTCCAAGTCAGAACGAAACTCGTGAAGTTAGGTCAGTGATAAGACCGCGCTGCTGCCGCTACCCGGTCTGTGTATCATTTCCCTAGAAGTTCTCCACGCCTATCTTTTTATCTGTCCCCTGGACTGGGGTAAGGCAAGCCAATCAAGAAGGCTGCATAACAAAGCCCCTTTGAGGATGTAGTCTTCACCTTCCCCGCAACCTGTTGAATTATCTTAAATTTTATCATACCCAATAGTTGACTGGCCATCGCTGCGCGCCTAGATAGTAATCTCTAATAATCCAGTCACCGTAATTATATCCTCTTTCTTACCAAGAATACGGAGTTTGTGAGTTCAGACTGATCGTCACCCAACTCTCTCATAGGAATCGTGGTTCAAGGCTCAGGAAGCACGGGGTTGCTCAGAGGCAAACCATAATAAATAATAAATAAGTACACTTTACTAAACAATTGGTACATTTGAACATTTAATCTCCCCGTTTATTTCAGTCTGATAGAGCAAAGGTTCCCGTAAAGCTACTCCTACTGCCTCCCCTAGTGTTTATGACCACAGAAAATTCAGTCTTGCAAGTCCGCGTCGAGGCTTTGGTTCCACCTTTGGCTCATTCTCGTAACGATCGATCAAAGAGCGAAGTTGAACTTCTTCCAAAGGGATGATCTTGGTCTTAAACCAGAACTTATAGCCGAAGTACAGAATGAGCGTGAAGGGCAAATTGAAGTAGTTTGAAATGAATGACTCGGTCTCCCATTGCCCATGAATGAAAGTCGTGAAGCCGCCAGTGAAGAAAAGCACAACAAACAAGACCAAAGACGCGTAAGTCGTGTAAGGCTGGAACGGAGCGGCCCAAGGGAGTTCCTTTCGGCGATTAATCCCTTGCTTGTTGCAGGCATGGACGAAGCGCAGATAGACGATGCAGATGGTGATCCAGTTCACCAGGGTAGAGATAGACACGAGATCCTGCAGCCAGGTGAAGACTGTGCTAGCCGAGTCGGACAAGGTCATGTATCCCAGCGCCATGAAGAGGCCATAGAGGGAAACAGCGACATAGGGGATACCGAATCTGTTGATACGCAGGAATATGGACGGGGCTTGGCCCTGATGTGCCATTCCGTATAGGATTCTGGAACCCCCAAGCATGTTGGAGTTACCTGCCGACCAAGCAGAAGTGAGCACGACAGCGTTGATGATGGACGGCACAACTTTGATACCGGCGTTTTGTGCAGCAATGACAAAGGGCGACATGGACGCGTCTCCCGTCCAGGGTACCAGCTTCTTGTCGGTGGAAGGGACTACCAAGCCGATCATGAAGATAGTAACGACATAGAAGAGCGCAATGCGAATCAAGATGCGTCGGGCGGCCATGGGGATAGATTGACGAGGGTTTTTCGTCTCGGCAGCCGCCAGGGTAATGTTTTCTATGCCTGAGTAGGCGTAAAGCGCATTATTCAATGTCTTCCAGAAGCCCAGGAACCGGCCCAGAGACCCAGCGATGCCGAGGTACTGAACCATGGGCCCGTAAGGACTTTTCCAGTACTCGAAGCCGATGGCCTCACCGTTTGGACCACCGCCGCAGGTAATGACCAGAGCCATAATATTGACGCCAACAATGAGCATGATTTTGATCACGGAGAAGCCGAACTCAAGCTCGCCGTAGATGCGCACCGCCAACAGCGAAGTGACAATCATGGGGATGCCAAGAACGGTGATCCAGATGGCGCTGTTGATGGCGACCCAGTACTCGATGATGACAGCCGCCGCGACGACCTCGGCAGGGATAGAGACCATGTATGAGTAGACTTGGTTCCATCCGTTGGCAAACGCAAGAGCAGGGTCGCAGAAGAGTTCTGCGTAGCGAATGACACCGCCGCTGAGAGGCGCCAGGGCACCCATCTCGCCAACGCCGCAGACGACGCTGGAAACAGCCATGCCGATGATCAGGTATGCCAGGAACGCACCGAGCGGACCGGCATAAGCAATAGCTCGACCAGAGCTCAGGAACAGGCCAGTGCCTATTGTGCCCGCCAGGGCAATCATCTGAATGTGTCGTTGATGTAGACCCTGCCTGAGCTCGTGAGTTTCCACGAATGATCCAGCCATGTTCTCGACATCGCTGTCGCGCCGTGCTTCAGATACTGGACCACCAAGGCCTTCTTTTTCCGAAGGCATGGCGTCAAATTTGACCAATTGGGGCGAAGCGTCGTACGTTGACATCAAGGTTTTGCTAAGAGAGGAAGGAGTCTGAGTTGGAGACTGCTACGCAGCAGAGAAAATGAAGACTAGATCAAGCAAGTGTGTTTGACTCTGGAGAATAGATGAAAGCGAGTATCATGATTGTTTGTTTCCCCGTCTTAGAAGACGGATTTGTGTCTCTTTTGGACCTGGAGCAATGGTCACAGTTGCCCACGGCTTATCAGCAGTACGGGGAAGATCTGACTAGGGCGATAGCTGCAGATCAGACCGGGGTCGACCGGCTTTGGAGATGTCAAGAGCGCGCCAGACCTAGAAAAGATGTCTTTGAATCGTTGGAAGCTTCAAAGTTAGAGCCCTTCATACTGCCCCACCTACTCCCTCCAGTGAGCGATATAACGAGGAGCGTTAGCGGCATCGTCAACCGGGGCCGGAGCCATTTGTCCACTTTGGGTAACACCGGCCCGGCGGACCCCGATGAGGGCGAATCTGGTCGGTCTATCTATACGTAACCGGGGACAATCAATCCCCACCAAGAGGCCAAGATCTGACAAATCCAAACGACTTGGACAGGACAATCCTGTAAATAAAGTTCAGCCGAAACGAAACAGTACGTGCCTCTAGATAAGCTATACATAATATTCCTAATACTGATCCTGATCCTGATCCTGATCCTGATCCTGTACGCAGTTCTTATTACTTCACAGCGCAATCATGGCCGTCTCAAATGGCAACACATCCCGCATTGCCGGTACGCCCAAGTGCATGCCTGGCCCGAACCCATTGCCGTGCTTCTGGCAACCACAGCAGCAACAGGATGGGGCCGAGTTGCGTGACCACCGTTCTTCAGAGCAGCTCCCCGACTACAGCGACATCGTCATCATCGGCGCCGGATTCGCAGGACTCGGCACAGCGCACCACCTCGTCCGCGATGCCGGCGCCACGTCCGTCTGCATCCTTGAGGCCAGGGGTATCTGCTCCGGTGCTACAGGCCGCAACGGTGGACATTGCAGGCCAGACCTTTACGGCCATATTCCCACATACATAGATCGAGCGGGTGAGCACGCTGGTGCTGAGATTGCCGAATTTGAGATTGCGAACCTGCGCGCCATCAAGAAGATCATTGAGGAAGAGAAGATCGATTGCGACTTTACTCTTACCCGGTCCATCGATGTCTGGTGTAACGAGGACTCGGCCAAGAAAGCAGAGGCCGTTTATCGATCAATGGTGGCCCGTAACTTTGAGTATATGGATGATGTTGTGTTTTATACAGGTGATAGAGTAGAAGGCGTAAGTGGTGCGGATACCAGCCCAGGTTGATTCGTCTGCGGCCAAAAGAATATTGCGCAGAGATATACTGACTACACCATTTATAGATCTGCGGTGTCAAGGGCGCTGTCGCTTGCGCAAGCTTCACGGCTGGGACCATGTGGCCCTTCAAATTCTTGATGCACCTCACAGAAAATCTCCTTGCAGCAGGAGTCAACGTCCAGGCGCATACACCTGTCACGTCCGTGACACCAAACGCCTCGGGTGACGGCTCGTTCATCGTCGAGACGCCTCGTGGCAAGATGCGAGCAGGAAAGGTTATCCACGCCAACAACGCCTATGTCTCAGCCCTACTCCCGGAATACAGCAAAAGCGTCATCCCCTGCAAGGGCATTTGCTGTCGGATCACCGTCCCACAGGGAGCCACGGCGCCGTTGTTGAACAACTCATACATCACGCGCACTAATGACAACACACTCTCGTACTTTATCCCTCGACACGATGGCAGCGTCATCGTAGGCGGCGCAGCATCCGTGTTCAAACCATTCAAGGACCAGTGGTATGACAATGTGGACGACAGCGTCCTTATCGAGTCTGCAAAGGACTACTACGAGAACTACATGCAACGAACCTACCGCGGCTGGGAAGAGAGTGGTGCCAAAGTGAGCAACATCTGGAGCGGCGTCATGGGTTACTCATATGACTCTAACCCGCACATTGGCCCAATTCCTAAGAAAGAGGGACAATTCATCATAGCTGGATTTAATGGGCACGGAATGCCCGTTATCTGGTTAGCGGCCAAGGAGCTGGCTCTGATTGTATCCCAAGGAACTCAGTTCCAGGAGACAAAATTACCTCGTTTGTTCCAGACAAGCCAGTTTCGCATCGACCGGGCACAGAATGGTACGGAAGAGGATGGTGATATTATAGGCAACGGTAGTTTCTCTGCCACAAAGCCGTAGTATAAGACATTACGAATAAAAGGATAATAATTATGCAGATAATAGACTTGCCTATTGTTGTAAGAATGCCCAGGCTAATTGGGTGTTTCCGTGTATATGGTACCCTGAACCAGACTTGTCAGACATGTTATACCATGTAGACAAAAGGACTACATGCGGCTTACACTTAGATATTCGAGAACGCCAAGCTCTGTAGACTCGAGTGTGGAGGGACTGTTTGGTTCAAAGAGTCTCACTTGTCCCAAGGAGAGCGACACGTGCCCGGATTTCGACTGTGACGTCGACCTCTGTGCCATAGGGGATTATCAACGCGACGAATATATCTTTAGCAACCGACCACGATCTCAGGGTTCAGCAAGCCGCAAACGTTCACTCGAAACTCCTACCAAGTGGTCACAGTATGTCCACCTCCACCAAGGTCATTCGAGATCGTATGTTCGCCATGAGCCTGTTGGCCTCGAGAATGTTGGCCATGGGCATGTTGATCGGGAGGAGGAGAGCCATAATCCGGACGATTGAGTGTCGATGAATACCACTATTCATGACTGAAGCTAATCGATCGTCAGGCTCAACAACAGTGATGCCCGGCCGAATCTCTTTCCGAGAAAGAAGGAACGCCACGGAATTTGTCTGAACAAAGGGACCGGGAACCAGAACCGTGTGATATACCGTTCTCTTGATTGGCCGAAAGCTAAAGACTTCGCAAATGATGACAAGGGCTGGAGAGCGCTGGAAAAAGGCCTACAACACCCCCTCATACAAGACGTGTACCCAAAGCAAGGTGTCCGAAGTTACAACCGCAGATAGCGATGATATAGGAAAAGGCGTAGACCCCGATTACTGTGGTAGGTTTTGGTCTTTTCTTTTTCAATCCTGCTCCCTTTCATTTTTGCACATTAAACGCATCAATTGCTAATTAAGTCAGTCGAGCACATCGTGGAGCTCCAAAGTATGGGTTTGTTCTTCAAGGACGTTCGGTGTAATTACCCTACCAGATGGTACCAAATTGAATCTGCCGCACATATATTGCGACTTCATTCTATCTCTTTAGAAAGAGGTTCTTGACAGTGTTTCGGAACTTGGAGGACTGGCCAAGGAGGATAGCTACGTACCACTTTACCGCATCATGTGGGCTCACGGAACTCCTGAAAACCACAGGCGCTTCGTATTTCTCGAAGCCGGAATCAATGGGGCTAAAGCGAGTGTAAGTTGACAGGGGAGCCACTCGATAACTGTTGCTGACAATTTGCAGTACCGGCAATGATCTCTGGCTAGAATACCCGCAAAGAAGATCGAAGACGAGACGGACAAGGCATTGATGAAGATTCGTCACACCCTGAACGTATTCTTCTACCTTTCCAACACGGTTGTCAATACAAACTTTGCCGAGATCTGCAACTTGATCCGTACCGAGTTTGATCGAGCAGAAGCAGCCTGGGTCAAAAAAGGCAACAAGGCCAGCGGTATCGTTAAGTACTGGGACGCTTGGATTCGCAGTCATCAGAAGGCAATGGCTGCCAGAGGTATCAAGTTCATCGACGATCAGATTGATACCGTCGAAAAATACTGGTACGATCAGTTGGTGTCGGATGTTGATTGCGACAGAAAGAGGGCTGCCGATGTTTTGCAGAAGGTCTCGACACTGAAACACCAGAAGCCTCTGGTGGTGGTCGATCTAGGCAGATTAAATTAAGGTCTGGGTTGAGTTATAGAATATATATTTAGTTGTTTGCCTGAATGCAAAATATCTTTCATTGAATCTCTTCCTCACATTTGGTATCTGGGTTTAATTTTTCCTGAAACGTTTCTCAAGTCCTACCTAGCCCCCATCTACCCAAGTTGAATTGTGGTTTCTTAAGGCATATCTCGATAACTGTCTAGGGGAAACATCTCTTCAAGGTCGGCGTAGTCATGTATCTTGGCGCAGATCAACGGCAAGTCAAGAAGAGGACAGATATCTGTCCCCGTATAATGCCTTCCCCGGATACTATCCCCTGCCCTTTCTGGGTATCTCCATTTACGGTCCACCAGCTTGACAGAGAGATGTTTCAGAGTTTTGGAGTCCTGATCTAGAACTTCAGAGAAAGCAATGCTCGCAAGATTGTCGATTGTCGGCTCATCAAGTACAACGCAAAAGTCGTAGCGTTTAGGCCCTCTAGGTCTGTTGAGGTTGTCTTTGAAGACTCTTTGGCTCTGTCTCTCCCAGTCCATGTCAGCGGGGAACAGCCGGAGAAAGCGGACGTAGGCATTGAACTCCTCTCTGACACGGTCGTTGGAGGCATTTTTTAATAGATCTTTATCTTTGATGACTTTGATTTCAAGACGCTTGAATGCCTCTGTTGCAAATGCTCCAGACCGAGGATATTGGAAGAAATAACGATGAATAGTCTTGCTAAGGTTGTTGACGGCCTGGTCGGTATTTTGTGTGGCCTTGTCGGAGTAGGCTGTAACCATAACGACAGGGCCCCAGGTCGGCTCACCATCGACCTCACCGTCCTCGGTCCAATCCATTCTGACGAGTTCACTCTCGCTTGTAAGCGACTTGAAAAGTTCTTTGGCATTATTTTCCACGTCCTCTCTGATGCCCATAGAGCTGGCGTCGGGTAGCTGCTGCTCTAAATCCTCAATCGATTGGAAATGTCGATGTGTTTTGACGTCAGCGCCCGGCCCAAACGCCTCCACGGCGAAGTGACGCTCCTGGGGCACAGGCCGAGTTTCAAGAGTTAGGTCGCGTGCTGGTAGCAGGACTGGTACTCTTATTCCGCCGCGGCCAGTCATCTTGTTAAATTGCTTATGTAGGGGTAGGAATTTATGTAAAGAAGATGGTACGAGATGTTCAGCCGAAAGTAATTGCGAGTGATACACCGCTTTAAATAAGTTAGGTCGTTGCCTCAGGCATTATTATCTACAAGCCATGTTCGTGTACATGTTGGTTGTTGGTTGTTGGTCAGTGCCTATCCATAAGTTAGCTTGTATCGCCTAGATGAAGATACCCATAACCATGATGCAATGGCCAACCATGAGATACACTTTGCACATTGATGTCGTTTGAATCATACATTCACAGGCTCCACACTTGCGTGGCATGATATAATATCAATATCAATAGTCAAACTACCAGGCACTTATTAATAAATACTTCCCAGAGAAGGTGATCTGTTGGTAAGAAGGATCGGACACCTAGCTAGTGATTAGACTAAAGCGATTCGTTAATTAGAAAAAAAGAAAAAAAGAAATATCTACTATGTTAGTCTCTTCATTCTTTATTACCTACAGCTTATAACGTATATGATAAGCGTGCGGTCAAAACAGGCGCCTGTTGAGATAACTTCCATTATAAAACCAGCCTCGTTAAAGTTATAAATGACTGACTCTAAGATGCCATGGTGACAATATTCCGCGTAAGCGTAAACCAGCCCCAAATAACATCTAGATCCTCGAATTTAGCTCTTCTATGGTTATATCTCCGAAAATGACGTATTTTTAGCTCTGATTGTCACTTGATAAAGTCAGAAGCCCAGCGCTTATTGACGGGTGACACATCGCGGTCAACGAGCAGAGAATTGGCCATCTCTTCGATAAGATACAGTCGCCAAGAAATGCTCGCGAATCTAGGTTGAAATTGAACGAGATAAAAGCTTGCTGTTACAGATTAGCTAGTCGACGCGATTTGGGCATATGATCGCGTCAGGATTGACTACCATTACGTCGGCGACCTAGCTCTTAGGCCAGACTTTATAAATTGAGGCAGCGCGTCAAACCTTCACTTTTGGATCATGTTGAAGGGTTGGAAAGGCAAGAAGAATATTACCCTCGCTATTGACTTCAGGCATGTTTGTTAGCGGAGATTCCATTAATGAAATGGAAAAGTGAAAGATTGAGGGATTGTTTTAGGACACATGCTTGTCGAGATATAAGCTTACTATAAACGGCAATTTAAATATAGAGGGGTCTTTTCCGTTAGGATAACGAATCTCGGGGCATACGGCCTCGAGAGAACCAACTTATAAATAACGTGAATTATTACTTCCGCTGTAGCTGCTATGAGTTATTATGCGTCATCGATAATATAAGTGTTTATACTTTAGTGACATAGTGGATCCTAGTACATTATAATAATTCATAATTCGTTCTACTATATTTTATATACTATTCAGGTTTAGTATATTTGGTAGCATACTGGTTAATACTATATTAATTAGCCTAAGGTAAAAACATATAAACTATCTAGCTTTCCTATTATTACACTTTAATTGTGAAATTGTCTTATAATAATATAGTATCCTGGGCGCTTATATATCGGTAGGCTCTTAAAGTCAACCTCTAAATATTAAGCAATCTTACTTATAATAATAGAATTATTCTTAAGCCCCGGTCTTTCCCGAGATATTAACTATTAAATAATTTATTTTTCTGGCTATCTTTAAGGTAGAAGAATGAATTATGAAGCTCGAAATTATTATACAGCTTTTCCTTTATTATTCAATAGGATAAAAATACAAAACTGGCATACTATTGAAATATTCCCTTCCGTCCATATTGGCTTCCTTCGGCAACTGCCATAATGATGAGCACAATTCTTTTACGAGCTATTGCTCAGTCCTTAAGATTATCTCACTTTGCTATGATAAACCAACTATCACATCATTGGTACTCCCTCCACGGTCAGAGTGCCAGTCTTGGACACCAAGTACTCTTCAATCGCAACGTCTTTGCCAGCTTCTTTCCCATAACCTGATTGTTTCATTCCACCAAACGGTGACTCGGCACAGGATGCATTCCCTTAAACAGTTGTCAGTTACAAATACTGATATAAGGAATAGGAATAAGCTCCGGGTTTCAATAATCAATATGAAATAACACGGCTTCTAACAGAATAAAAGCCTTATACCTCAGAAACTTACACAATAACAGTTACATGTACAGAGGACAGGACGATGCTAAAGAGGGATATTGAGTTAACTTACCAGTATTCATGCCAATCATTCCAGCTTCAAGACTTTCCAGTAATCGCCACGTTCGGCTAACATCCCTGGTGAAGAAGTAGGAAGCTAAACCCATGGACGTATCGTTCGCTAGCTTGACTACCTCTTCTTCTAGTTCAAACTTGTATAGGCCCAGCAAAGGCCCAAATACCTCTTCATTAGTTGTTAACATATCCTTGGTCATATTCGAGATAATAGTTGGCTCGAAAAAATAGCCGCTGATATTTGGTTGACTGCCTCCGTAAAGCAGCTTGCCCCCCTTCTCAACAGCATCAGAGACGTGTTTTTTGAGTTTTTCGACCTGGCGACTTGTAGTCAATGGGCCCATTGTCGTATCCTTTTCGATGCCATGACCGACATTGATGGTTGCAGTGGCTTCAGTTATCAGCTTGGCAAACTTGTCAAAAACGCCGCTCTGTACGTAAACCCGGTTGGCATGCGTGCATGCCTGGCCAGCAGTGCGCCACTTGAGAATCATCAAAGCAGCGACAGCTCGTTCCAAATCGCCGTCATCAAACACGATAAACGGGCAATTCCCTCCTAGTTCCAGGGTAACCTTTTTCAGGCCGCCCTCAGCGCAGTGCTTAGCGACAATGCGTCCAACGTTGGTACTTCCAGTGAATGTGACTTTGCGCACAAGCGGGTGCTTACAGAGCCTCTCGCTGACAGAAGGAGTGTTATCGTTATCGGTCGAGACGACGTTGATCACTCCAGGCGGTACGCCTGCACGAAGGGCAAGATCAGCCAGAGCCATGACGCTCAAAGGGGTTTCAGGTGAGGGCTTGATAATCATAGAGCATCCCGCTGCTAGGGCTGCAGCTACTTTTCTGATGATCATAGCAACGGGGAAGTTCCATGGAACAAGAGCAACGCATACTCCAATGGGCTGCTTGATAACAAATGTACGGCGGTCAGACATAGAGGGAATTGCAACAGAACCTCGCACTCTCTCAGCTTCACCTGCGAACCACCAAGCGAAGCCGAGTGCATAATCGACCTCCCCGACAGCCTCTACCCATGGCTTGCCGGTTTCAAAAACAAGGATTTTGGCGATATCTTCGCGAGCAACGGTGATCAGCTCGTGCCATTTAAGTAGGATCTTGGCCCGTTGACGCGGGTTGGTGAAACGATAGCTTTGGAACGCGGCTTGTGACGTCTCGACGTATCGGTCTACATCGGCGACGTTGTTGTTGGCGCAAGATGCCCAAATTTTGCGAGATCCAGGGTCTACCAAGAGGCTGGTGTCAGTGGTAACGGGTCATGTCATCACGATAGGGAGGTGACTACCTTCGACATCGAACTTGTCTCCAGATTTCGCTTGAACCCATTCTCCGTTCAAGAGTGAGGCTTCATGGAAGAGGGATGGGTCATCAAGCTATCAAACAATCAGCGCCGTAATTCGGCTCCAGCAGCAATCATCTTACGGTGAATGGGAGCTTGGTAGACATGCTGGGCAAGAGAACCAGCTTAATCTGTCTGTGAAGGAAAGCATGATTAGAGAGAGACCTGCTAAACCTATATATCCGTAGATTGTCCAGACTCAAAATTAACTTTCAAGTTGCCGTTCTACACAGGTCCGATAACGCTCCGAGATACAATCTCAATGCTGACATGGTATCATAGCTTATCTGGCCACATTACTAGGCTAGTTCTTTGTTGATAGCTAGGCTCGGAATGAAGAGTCGATGCGATTGGACGACCCTCCGAGCCCGGGTTATCGTTGCGGGGACATGTCATGTTTTGATTAGTACAACGAAGGGGGCTTTGGAATCAATTGATCGATTCGCTTCACTATTTAGCACCAGGAAAGTTTATGTCCGATGTTATGTCACGTTTATATTACTGAGAGTCGACTGTTTGTCTGATCGCTGGGGAATCTGACAGATCTCTTCGGACTTTGTGGGGCTTCCTTATCATGGTACTATCACGTGAACAGCACGGCGCCATAGTCTTTTTACGGAAGACCGAACAATCCAAAGACATGTCTCCGAGTAGCAACTGACCTTTCATAGGGCGATGATGTCAATGGGGCCGAAAACCGGCCCTGCGGTCGACTGGCATTATATATAAGAGCAGCTAGTGATCTGGAATTGAATAGATGTACACAACAAGCAGTACTTGAACAACCAGATGGCATCCACAAAGAAAGAGATCTGCATTGCCGTCATCGGTCAGTCCTCACCAAAAGCAACTTGCCCCATAGATTGGACCTAACAGACATAATAGGCGCTGGAGGCGTTGGCTCCGTCTTTGTTGAGCAGCTTGCATGGCTTGCTAAAAATAAAAAAACCACTCGCCTGAAGCTATGCTTCATTGCGGACATCGATCGAGCTTTATATCATGACGATTACTCTGAACTGGACATCGGCCTGGCTCTCGAGACTTTGCAAAACCGAGGCCGTAATCCCCCCTCCATGGACAAGATTATCGACTACCTATCCGGAGCACCTCACAAGGTCATCGTGGCAGACAATACAAGCTCTCAAGCAGTAGCTTCAGCTTATCCTTCCTTCTTAAGGCGTGGCATCAGCATTATCACCCCTAACAAGAAGGCTTTTTCTGGAGACTATAAGTTATGGGGAGAGATTTTTGATACAACTACACCTATTGGTCCCTTCGTCTATCACGAATCTTCTGTCGGTGCGGGCATGCCTATCATCTCAACCATCAATGACATTGTCAACACTGGCGACGAGGTGACTCGAATTGAAGGAGTCTTTAGTGGCACATTATCTTTTCTTTTCAACTCATTTGCCCCAACCTCAGGAAACGGTGGGACATGGTCAGCTGAAGTTACCAAGGCTAAAGAACTAGGCTATACTGAACCTGATCCCCGGGATGACCTCAACGGCCTAGACGTGGCTCGTAAAATCACGATCTTAGGGCGATTGGCTGGCCTGCCTATTGAATCGCCCACGGCATTCCCAGTCCAGAGCTTGATTCCACAGGAACTAGAGGGTATCGCTAACGCCTCGGAGTTTCTAAAACGTCTTCCTGAATTCGACTCAGTTATGGAAGAGCATAAAAAGGTCGCTGAAAAGGCTGGGAAAGTTATTCGTTACATTGGTAGTGTCGACGTGACAACTGGACAAGCCAAAGTTGGCCTTGAGTTATTCGAACCCACTCATCCAATTGCTACGCTTCAAGGCAGTGACAACATCATTAGTTTCTACACTAAACGTTACGGAAAGATGCCGTTGACGATTAGAGGTGCAGGTGCTGGAGGCCAGGTTACTGCCATGGGTGTTACAGGGGACCTGTTGAAGATTATTTCGCAGATGTAGAAAGCATCAGATAGCTGATATTTTGTGCTTTGACCACGACTGAACACTCCAAGACTTGCCCGTGTCAAACTACAGGCAGACATCTACATCGCAATCCCTATCCAATAACAAGTCCCATAGGCGACGAAAACCTGGATAAGTACGACGAGGTCCCGTTCGATGATACGGAGGATATCCCGCGTCCATGGAATTAGACACCCACGAACTGCGCTGATATGTGACACTATGCATACATCTTCTAGGTCAGATATTTTAGAGCCAGTATCAGATTAAGACTTCATTGAGATTATTACTTGCTATTATTCTTAAAGCGCTTTCCCCCATCATTAAAACTCTTAATAGGATCCTCGACAGCCCTATAAAGAATTAATATATGATATTAGATCTTGAGTTACATTTAAATAAGGAATATTATGTGATTTCTATTTTTACTAGGAGAATTACTTCTTATATTTCTTATTATTAGTATTAAGCTGATCTGAACTTCTTCCTTAAAAAAGCAACTCTATATCTAAAGTGTTAAGCCAAAGTATATTATTAATATTAAAATCGATTCTATCTAGATCAATCTACTTAGTAATATCTTTGTAAGCAGGGGGAGGTATATTGTTTTGCTGCTAGATGAAAGCATTGCCCGTTAGGGCCCTATAGTTATGCGCTTCCTCATGCTTAGATATATGGTGATAACCCTGGACTTTGGCGAGCAAAATCTCTGGGGCTGCTACACAGCGTTTGGCTGAGTGACCTACTTTTACATAGGCTCTGAGTAGCTGCATCGCCTGATCCCATGCTGGTTTAGCCTGCCATGGCTCTACAGTCGAACAAGTGGAGTTCAATTGTCTTAAATGCTCAGCCGGAAGGACTGTTGCGGCTGTATACACGACTATGGGTTAAGGTTAGCATCATGTTCTATATCCTTGGAACTTGATTTTCACACCATACCGAAAACCACCATGCAGGCATAGGTCCTGTCATCGTTTCCAGATCTAGATTTGTATGAATAATGTTGATGATCTTATGAGCCGAGTCGAAGCAGATGATTGGGCGTTGGTCTGTGAGGCTATGCGACAGCCGTTCATCTGTAGGTGTGGACCGACTATGGTGGTCAGCCCCCACCTTTTTCAGGCATGATTCTGTAAGAATAGGGTGGAGGATGACAGTTCGGGTGCAGCTACCTGCGGTTCGTCATGTTAGAAATACTTGGTCTTCTTGGTATACAGCTCGCTTACCTTATCCGTTACATAATACACTGTTTTCGGAGAACAGAGTTTTCGTTTGACCCGGATGAATAGCAAAGTTTGTTAGGAACCGATTGGAACAACCATTATACGAGCCCATCGGCGAATTGCAGCACGGAAAGGACGTGCTTGGCTTCCTCGCTCTCTTTCTGTGGCTGTCTCATCCAAATCCCGAGCAAGGGATTCTAGCAATGCTCTAGAGCTCTACAGATTTGATGAAGAATACTATAGTAGGCGTTTCCCAATCTGCCTGAGATATGCAAGGCAGGCATTGTTTGCCTAGAAAAAGATATTAATTCCCTTTCTAATATTAATAAAATTTATTATATCCCCTAGTAGAAATTTAATTTAAACCCCTATTATATAAGAAAAAGCCGGTTGATTTAATTTAATTATATAATAATCAATTTAGGACTGGACCACTAGGTTAAAGCTTTATATTGTATTTTTTTATAGCTTACCTCTCCGTCCATCTTCTGCAATCTTCAATATCGGCTTCAGGTTATTTACTCGATCCCAAAGGCTTCCTAGTCCCTGCGCAATACCCTTGGATTCCTCCTTTCTAAACCACTCCTCTGCAGACTTGGTTCTTTCGGGGAAGATCTCATCAAGGAGCTTGAAATCCCGCTGGATAACTCCCTTGTTGCCTCCAGAACCTTTCCACATGTTCCAGAAGCCGGTGAAGTTCTGTCGGATGGTCATGGCAGCCGGATCGGCAAGGGCAGAGTTATAGCCGCTGCTCGGGGTCCCATCTCCAAGGGGCCCTAAAGTCCAATACATGTCAAGGTCGGTGTCAATATACCTAGCAGCATGGCCGGTGACCTTTTCGAAAGCCTTGGCCAATGTGTCATAGTCAATCAAGTCGATGGCAACCTCAAGATCCATTCCATTGGCTCGATCTTGATGATCGAAAAGCCAACGTACATAGTACCCACAATCATCCAAGTCGACATGACAAACCGCACCATCGCCCAAAGGTACGCGCCACGTCACCACGTCACCCTCGACTGTAGGACTCATGGGAGTACCGCTTGCAATTGACATAGCAATGTACGGGCCTGTGGTAAAGACTGCGGCACCCATCCTAGCTGCAGAGATTGCGGACTTGTTTTGGTGTAGAATCCACTCAGCAACCCGTCCCTTCCCGTCATAATGACCAGTTCGAAACTTGGGGTCGTATCCGCTCTTCTTGTAGACAAAGTCAAGATTGCCATACACGAAAAACTGAATGCCCTCCTCTAAGGCGAGCTCATAAGCTCTCATAGCCCAAAATATCTCGGTCTTTTCTCCGCTATTGAAGCCGTCGATGTTGATGAATGCGTACTGGGCGCCGCGAAATCCCTTTCGAAGGTCATCCTCACTTGCGAAGGTCCCAACAACAGGCTCGACGTTGCCGAGAAGAGTAAGCCGCCTTGCCCTTGCAGAATCAGGGTCACGGGTGAGGAAGCGGACTTTATATCGGCGATCTTTAACAAGAGCTTCGATAATAGGAATTCCCTGAGCCCCTGTGCCTCCTACCACGAAGACAATGGGAGTATCAGCGGGGTTAGAGGGTGACATTGTCGGTCTGAATGATAAATAGAGAATAGGACGTTGTAAGTTGCGAGCTGATATGCCAAGGTTTGGAACAAAAATGAATATTTCTATTCTACTATATCGCGGACGATGGCGTTAATTTATATGAGTTTTCCATTGTATCCTCTGCAGAGCTGCATCTAGTAATTGTGAGGCGCCATGTTTGGGCTCTTCGCTGATCAGTAATCACGAATGTTTAGTAATGTTGATATGTGATGATTATTATACAGATATAGTGGCTGAGTACATGATATCCTGCGCAAGATTTGTAATACATACATGCCGTCCGAGGTAAAGCAAACTTGGTGACAGCGATAGTTCTAACTTTTAAACCGGCAAGTAATTATAATATGCCCGTCAGTCTTAATAATATCTGCCGACCCCCTCTCACTAAGTCGGTGTAACTACTAAGACCAGTGGGTACCCTGCAATTAGGTGATGGGTTTTGTGTAGCCGCTAAGCTAACCTCTTTCAGCTCTAGTATATTCTACTATAGCTAATCAGTCTCATAGCCATACACTGACTTTATTTAATTTATTATAGGAGGTCCTATCTAGGTCAGTGTTAGTACCTGGCATTTATTATTTATATTAATAGGTTACTAATAATTAAGTTTATATAAGAAATTTAAAAATATTACTAAGATATAAGTATTATAATACTAAAAATAATTAAATATATATAATAGTCATACCTAGCCACTATGCCACAGGGCAAAAGATTGGGTTATAACTGCTATTTAGACTGCCAACCTCTTAAAATCATATTAATATAACTAGACAATTTTCAATATAATTAGAAAATGATTTAAAACACTAGCTGCGTAAGGTTGCTTTAAAGCTACTGTTCTATAATTGAGCTCTATTAACCTCATTACCACCCCCGTCAAAATAAATCTTGTTCCCCGTAATCATAGAATGCTGCAAAGCCGCGCCAATGCGCACTGCTGTTACTGCTGATTCAAGTTCAATAGGCACCGGCTTACCATCCAGCACGCATTCGGTAAACTCGATAGCCTCTCTTGTGAATGCTGCTTGGAATCGTCCCCAGTAGTTTTGGGGGAGCTCATGCCTGATGCCTTCTTGTCCATAGATTCGAACGTGATTCTCGACTGGGATCAAGTTCACAGACAACTTGCCCTTTGTTCCGATAATTTCTGTTGTATCCTCTTGACCAGCAGCCATCATACGCGAGGCATACAGATACGCGATTCGACCATCGTAGAATTCGACAATGCCGACAGCATTATCTCTATCATTGTACTTCCGTAGATCTGGTTCTACTGCAGTAATCCCTACAGCATGGACAGATCGAACTTTGGACTCTTGACCGAAAAACCAAAGTGCCAGGTCAATATCATAAATGCTGCAGTCGACAAAGATGCCACCGGAGAACTGAGCATATGCGACGAAAAAGCCCGAGGGATCTAGCACATCGCAAGTCTGGCTCCTGAGAACAGATAGGCGTCCGATCAAGCCTGATTTTGTTTTCTCGTAGGCGTCGCGGTATGAAGCATCGAAACGGCGGGAAAATCCACACATAACTTTGGGTTAGGGTTAGGGTTAG